>WBMZ01011753.1:148137-329597 GCA_013400975.1 Atrichornis clamosus
TTTTTTTTTTTTTTTTTTTTAACCTCTCCTCTGTCCAGCTGCGAGTGGGGAGTGAGCCTGGGTAGTTTCCTGGGTACCTGGCCTCCGGCCAGGCTCAAACCACAACAAAGTGTTTTTTTCCTGCCAATCTGCAGACAGATCCTTTCTCTCAGCCTCCCCTTCAACCAACTTCACAGTCTTCTGGTTGTAGCAAACTATACAGCCCATTCATTCCTCCAGATACCCTTTTCACTGTCCTTGAATTTGGGCTGTGTGCGTTCCTTGATGTTTTCAGCATTTTCCTTGTTCTACAGCTCAGGTTCTACAGGTTCTAGCAGGTTCTACAGCTCAGCAAACCAGCCTTCTGGAGGAACCAGCTGGACCCACAGATCTCCGCCCCTCTAATGAACACTGTACACAACTTCGAAAGTAACAAATAAACCAGATCTTGTTCATTTCATAGACCTTAGCTATTCAAACTGACTTCTCATTTTCCCATTTTTTCTTTGAAGAGCTGTAGTACCTCTGTGCTGTACTTCAAGAACAAAATTGCCCCCTACTCCAATGTGTCAGAGAGGCCGCATGATGTTCCTGTGATTTGGGCAAGTTGAATAGTTTCTGGACATCAATAGTTGCACATGCTCACCAGAGGTTGTTAGAGCTTTTCTTCTAAAACTCTTCACTCATTTAATGTGTTTCACATCTTCCACTGCACCAGCCTGTGGTGAAGTCTGCCCCAAGCAGAGCATAACTCAGTAGCCCAGCACAACATCAGACCTGTACACAGGAGGTTAAAGCACACGCAGCTGCCACCTCTTCATTTGGCCTAAAAGAAAAATCCACAGGCTTGAGAATGAGGCAGAAGACAGGAAGTCTAGTCCTTCAAAGTGGGGAGCTGGGACAGCCAGCTCCTGCCCCTGTGCTGACCAACTGGCCACTCTGACTGCTCCTCCACTTTACAGTATTGCACTTGGCCATCACTGCATCCTTTGCATGCTCGTGCAGCATGAAATGCTCTGCAGCCAGAGCAGCTGGCTGGCCCTCACTGGAGCCTGCCATGCCAAGCCTTTTAGACCATGAGTCACTGATATCCTGCAGTCAGGAAACTTTTTGTTTGTTCATGGTGTGTCAGTTTTGCTCTCCTTTTCAGCTCTTCACTGGATATGTTCTCTTGATTTGTGAACCCTTGAGTCCAGGCAGGAATCTACATATCTCTCTTCCAAGTATAGCTGCTATAAGGAGTGAAGATTGACACTTTAATGGCAACCACTGCATATTTTACACAAATTAGGCTACTGAGCACATTAATACACACAGTCAGTGAGTTAGATACTTAACAGATTCATTTGGGTTAAATGGGAAATACTACAGGGAACTAATAGTTGGAAAAGGGAAGACTATGATACTTTCTCATTAGCTAGAGACAAATTAGAAGAAAATACTATAATTAATTACCTACATGTGTTTTCCTAGCAACAATAAAAGCACCATCCACGGTTCTCAAAAAATGAATACAGAAAACCACAAAACTTTTCTCTCACAGATTAGTGGACAGTTTTCTAGGATAGGATAGTTTTCTTCACTGATACACAGGAAATTGGACATGTATTGGGGAAAAAAAAAATCTGAATTTTCTCCTCCTTCAGTCAGTGGAAGAGACCACTACTGCAGGAACATGATTGGACATCTCCAGTGGCACTTCAACCCACCATTTCAGTAAACAACCAAATCGCTGTGCCATAGCAGCAGGGTTGTGATCCACAACACACTTCATCTCTTTGTGCTGTGGCTCTCCATGCAGGGGCAGCAGCTTGTCGGGCCACTCTGCTTTGCTTACTGTGGCTGCAAAGTCTGCAGGTAGGGAGGGCCTGTGGGGCTCTGCAGCCTTCAGTGATTAGGTGTGCATTAAGAAAATAGTTTGAAAGAATTTTTAGCAAAAGGAATCGAGGCCAAAATGCCTTCCTCAGCTGCAGTTTAATTTAGCACTGCCTGGTCAAAAATGAGATATTTCATATTCTTAAGGAAAAGCCGGAACTGACAAATTCATTACTTAATCAGGCTAATGTAGTAAATTAAGAGGTAATTCTGAAGAAATAATGAAAACTCTCTAGTGGCATATTAATTATGACTTTCTTTTCAGCTATTTAGAAAGAAGGATTATGGATGTGGCTAAGAATAAAAAGCGATATATTTTCAGGGTCAGTGAATTTATCTTTTCAGGCATCTAACATAAAAGAATAAATTGATTTCCTTCAGTGCAGGTAATTTGAGAAGCCTTGGACCAGATATATCTCTTTTTAACTATATGGCATAATTAAACTTGCTATATTTCAAACTTCAGTATCTGCTCAAACAAATATATGCAAATTCAGTTTTTTAATCAAAAATCCAGCAACCTCTTTTAACAGACAACTGTCCCAGTGCTAGAAGTTTAACTTTCTAGTTGTAATGTCATTTATGAATTTGTTACTGGTATATTTTGTTTCTCTTACCTAGAGCTGATATAAAGGGGTAACAACCTGGGGAGAATCCTGAAACATTATGGTATATAATATAGGTGGCAATTGCACATAAAATAACAATACCAAACTCCGTGTTACATGAAGTGAAATAAAGAATGAATTACCAATTCCCATTGAGATGATTTCTCTGCCTGGGGAAAAATCTGTCTGCAGTTCAGAATGAGCAGCTGGACATAATCTAGAGCCCATCTTCCTTATCTACCTGTAGCCCAAACAGAAGAATCTTGGTGAGATTTGGATAGTTCTTTGATGTAATGCTACTAATCTATTTTTTGACCCCCCACATTTCCAAAGTCCCATTTCCTTGAACACAGCTGAAACAAGTAACAGGAGGCAAGTTGGAGTTTTGAACCTATTTCCTGTTTAGAAAAATGAAAGCCAAAGCCCAAACCCAAATCCAGGAAAGACTTGGTTATGACTGTGTACTACTGATCTGCAAGCTGCCCACAGGTTTTCCCTTTGCTACCTGATGTCTGCTGCCCCGTTTACTGCCTGGCAGGCACTCACAGCCAGTACAGAGGCAACAAACCAGCACCAAGAGCTGCACTCTTTAGTCCCTTTGCAGAAGGATGTATTTTAAGATTATTGTGGACTCAAGTAGGTTTCAAAAAGAGGATCTCACTGGCCTTCATTTAGCAAAAGGTAAATGGTAGTAAATGGTATTTCAGGCATCAGCAGAAGCTGCGTTTTCTGGCAGAGATCAGCAGTGCAAATGCTGGCACACAGCAGGCCAGGGTTTAGCTTTCTACCTACACCATAAGTGGAAAACATGGCCCAGATAGCATGGCTTTGGGGCATAGCAAGAAGCTACAACCAGGGCAGCATTTAGGTTTAAGGTTTTCAGCAACTCCCTTTTCCCATCTTGAAGGTGAAGTGGCAATAAATAATAAAGCTGTATGTCATCTATTACCTGGGGACAAGTGACTGCAAGATAGAATCTGTGCATGTCTTCCTTCATTGTCCTTTAGAAAGCATTGGAAAAACATAAAGCATGGAGGTAACTTGAAGATAACATGATACCTCCTCTCCAAGTAGTCCCTGTTTTACTGAGTGTATGTAATGTTTAAACATAAATATGATTGTACCTCAAATTCCTCCAAGTCTTTCTTCTTTTGTAATTGCAGTATTTTTTCACATCACCCTACTCTTTCAGTTTACTCAAAATAAAAATTCTTTGAAAATCCAAATATAACGAACTACAGTGTAGAACTTAATCCCAAAAGACACAACACACACTTTTTCGACCTCATCCCTTACTGTCATTTACTATTTAAGCCACTACTTCTGTTGAAAGTAGTCCCACCTTCCCACTGCAGAAGTCACTTTTTTTATACCGTTTCCTTGCATGCTGGTGTATGGGAGCAACGAATAGCACCAGGTAATTTATGCAAGGCAAAGCTTTTTTATTCCCCTGGAGCAGTTTCCCTGTGTTTTACACACAGATGTACCATATTTGCACCACATGAGAGAAGTGGATTTTAGGAAGGAGAAAGAAACAAGTGGCCTGGAGGGGTTGGAGGTGTGTGGAAGGGAGCAGAGGAGAAAAGGGTTGACAGTGAAGGTTCATGAAGGATTATGGTGTTCACAAATCACTAGCCTTCATTTTGGCATGTTAAAATCTTGTGCTGCCAGTAAGATGGAGGACAAGTTTTTTGGGATGACAAAGTCCAAAAAGGAAAATACCACATGCCTATATCCCTGTTGTCAGTTAAAAATCCCAGTGGAAAAAAAAAAATATTCTAGACAGACAGACACCTGACAGACACTTTGTTCTGCAACTATCTCCTGCACCAAGAATCATTCCATGAACCAGCAGTTAAATAGCAACTATTAACTTGTAAATGAAAGTAGGATTAAATACATGCTTCTATCAACATAGATAAAATAGCACTTTTCCTGCCTTTCATCAAAAATAATCAGAGAACCTTTGTGGGATCTCATATTACTTGGACTCTTAGTAGTTTTTATACTCTAACACGCCTACTGATAATGTATGAAGTATGGAGTTAAAACTAAATCAATTGTCAGAACAAATGACAAAGTACACTATGCAATGCATTTTCTTCTGGTCCTTTATTGCGTTTCTTAATTCACCTGCTAATTCCCAAAATCCAGCCATTTACAATGAAACTTCTGATCATTAGTGAGATTTAGCAGCTTTCACTGTAACATAGTATTCACATTTCTCATGAGAGTTAGTATGTGTAATGTTGAAGGGCACAAGATACAAAGCCTGTCAGTCCACAATTGTATTTGATTTCCATACCTCTATCCAAACTCACCTTGTGTGCTGGGAAATTAACACATGAAGTGAGAATTTTCTGAGTAGTTACTTCCTGTTTCTATAATCATGCTCCTCAAGACTCACTTCAGTACAGAGGCTTATGTGGGAAATCTAGGATGTGGCTGCATGACTAATTTTTAAAGCCTGTGCACAGCTTCTCAGGAATGCAGCTGGATATAACTCCTTGGTGGCTTACTTGTGATGATTGAATTGAAATATATTGTAAAGATTTTCTGCTCAAGAAACAGGAACTCGTTAGAAGTTGAGACTAGAGCTGAAGTATTAAGTGATTTCTCCTTTTCTACTCCTTTATTACCTACTTAGAGCAAATATTTTACATAAGAGTAAGCAGCAACTTAAAAACTTAATGTATAAGTTAAGGTGATAATATCAGATGTAATTTCTGTTCATTCACATTTTGAAAAATTTGGCTTCCTCCTTATTTTTGCAGGAATATTGGTATCATATACAAATTATTTAATTAGTACATTGAAAATTAAATATTCATCAATGCCAATCAAACCACACAGTAATTTCTGAGTTTCTTGCTTTTCAAAAAAATTAAAATTTTTCATAATTGAAATAATTTAGAAACTTGTTTAAAGGCCACCACTTCCTTAGATGGCTTTTCAACATGCATGAGAAAAGTGCTATTTAATTTCACACTCAGGTAATCCTTTAATGATTTCCTTCCAGGCAGAATATAAAAACTTATTATTCATTCCTTAATAAAATAAAAAATAAGTTATAGTGTATATGTCTTTAACCTTGGACCAGTTTCAGCAAATTTTTTTCCCTCAGATAAGATGCCAAAGATCAGCACAAACATCAAGTGATAAACTGGCCTTTGAGAATTATTCAAGAGTCCTCCTCCTGCCTTTTTTTTTTCACATCAGTTCTCTCTGGAAATGCCTCTTCTGAACTACTTGTTTTAGCATCAGCCAGTCAATTTGATTCCTCCCACTCCTTAAGTGTCAATGGTAAAAGTTACCAAGATCTGATGCTACCCCGCCTTAAATTCTAACTCGCTATTACCATGAAGCAATTTCACAAAGACTACACCTAGTTAAGACTAATGACAAACACCAAATTGTCAGAAGTTCATATCTTAGGTTTTATTTGCATTTTCCTACGTGCTTGAATTTGCTGAAGAAAAGAAATCTATCACTCTCCTTTGCAAGATACAGCACCAGGAATTCTCTTGGACATTGTATTTACACTTTACAAATAATCCTCTATTTCAACTTACCAATACATCCCTTGCCAATTCTTAAACTCTCACCATATGATGGACCCCAGCTTCAATAGCTATGGGCATTCTGTTTGAAAAGAAAATAAATCTACCGGCGCTCTTATTCATATAAGACCCTTCTGGTCTTGTTAGCAGGTTTGAAGCATTCCAGACATCTAATGGAGATGCATAGGTCAAAAAAAGTAATTCTCTCTGAATGGCAATGGTACTGGTGGTAGTAGAAGTAGTAGTAATATCAGCAGCAGTAACAATTGTAGTAGTAATGTCAGCTCTTTCTGAGAGCAACTCTAGACAAGTAAGCTAAGCTTCTTTTTCATCGCTGCTTTTTTTCTCCAGACACCTAAAATTATATGTGTATGAATAACTCATCACTAGCTTTAAAATCTATTAGACACGTAGAAATAAAGCCGTCTTCTGGTTTTCTGAGTCCAAAGTCTTCCTATATCAGGAAACGCATATGAGGACATATCAGAAACACCCCAAGAAGGCTTCTCATGAACAGATGAAGTTGCACATAAAAATCACTCAGAGTTTCTTGGTTTCAATGGTTCTATTGGAAAAACTCTCACAAATTGGTCTGATCAGTTGGTCAGAAACCATCTTCCAAATGTCAGTCTTCCCTTGTCATGGCTATTCACTACTTAAATGCTTTTTCTAGCTCTATCATTTGGCACAAACAGTTATTTTCCCAACCTGATATTTACACATGGCTTGACAAAATGTGCAGCATTGTAGGTGGGTGCAAAAAAGATGGCACAGCTCTATCCAGTGTCCCCTTCCCACCCACTTAGGTAGGGAGAATACCTGTGGACGTGACTGAGCACTGTGGTATCACTCAAGTCAATCACTAAGAGAAGGATTAGGAAGACATCTCCCTTACAGGTGGATCAATCCATGAATTCTTTATTTCATGGATACTTTTTCCCTTCCTCTGGCCCCTGTTGCAGAAAACTGCAGGCAACGTGAAGCCTCAATATAGCAACTCAATTCTTACGGAAGTCATTTGGCATGGGCTATCCAAGCATATAAGCAGACAAGTATAAAATGCATAGACATCACTTTTTGAGAGCTGTCATTTCCCTAAAGGATCCGGTGAGGTAGAATTGCTATTAAAACCAATTAATTTGCAGCCATTTTTTAAACACCTAATTTCCCCACTAGCCTGTATGCAACACTACTTCAAACAGCTACATGCGGTCTCATTTAGTCAATATATGAGGAAAAGGTCTGCATTATGTTTGCTAAAAGGACTAGGATTCCAATTCCATCTGCTGCTGGGTGTGTTTGATTTGTGTATTAATTATGCCCGTTTGTAGCTGTAAATTTGCTCCAGATTAGTAGGTGATTGGTTCCGTGCATGGATTCACTCACTGCATGGCTGCCTTGCACTTCTATAATTTTCAAATGATTCCATGCTTATGCTTTTTAAATTGCTTTTAATACTCTCCTATTCAGTGTGAGCTTTCAACTCTGTCTTATTCAGACATTTTTTTCTTCCTTTAAGAGAAAACACATCCCTTTGATTATTTTCTTCGTGGACCCCTTTCACTGGTGTATTGTCAGGTTTGTCCATGGTGCTACTACAAAACACAAGGCAAAACTGCTTCCTTTCCCATTCTTACAGGGAAATTCACCATATTCACATTTAGCATTTTCTACGTGGAATGACTTAAACTAATGCGTTTAGGAATTACATGACCACTCAGAAGGGCATATACATACCCGTTACTGTGCAAACTTTAAATGCTTCTCACATCAAAATAAAGCTCTCCCATATGTGGAATATTTCTGCTCTTGATCACAGAGTTTTCTTCCTGGTTTTCAAAATGTCCAAAAGTTCTGAGCTGTCGCCTTTGTAGTTAAGACCTGTGAGATATGCTTGAAAATGTGACACGTCTGAAATGAGCTGCATAAAACTCACCTTTGTGTCTATGAATGTTTGTGTACACTTACAAAATAAATGTTGAAGAGGTCAAGCTGATTTCTCTCATATTTTAGGAAAAGAATTGCTCTGAGCTGAAAAATTGTGTGCCAAGTTTCTGCCTGAAGCAAATTTTTACAATCAAATTAAAAACCTTTGAGACTAAGAGTTTATAATGGAAATACTAACACAGCCTTAACCATGGCAGCACTAGCAGGCACTGCAATAATATTAGGAAAGCTCTCCCTGCCCACAATCTAAACTAAATAAAAAAGATGCCATTTTCTAACATATACCCCAGGCTAGCAAATAACAATGATTTAATGTACTTGCCCTGTGGTAATATAGTAGTACTGCAAACCTCTGAGCCAATTTTTCTTTTCTTTTCTTTTCTTTATTTTTTCTTTTCAAACATATATGCCCCATAGGGAAAGGATTGCAATTTAGCTCTTATTTGTGGATATATCGCTTTCATTTCAACAATTCTTGAAAGCCTTCCTGCTGTCACGTGCTACTGTATAGGAGCACCCAACTGAATAAAGACCCACCAGGCTTTTTCAGGAGTTTATTCACAGGTTTGGCTTTGCTTATTGTAGTATGCACCACATTTAAATTAGATGAGGGCTACTGTTAAGCAGTAACATTGTCAATGACTGGAATCTCACTTTCCCCTCTAACAGTCTGAAGCAAATTAATGTATTGGTTGTTCATTAACAAGTAAACGGTTTCTGCTACAATGTCAAGGAAAAAGAATGTGTTCATTAATATGAACAATCTTCATCTACAAAGATGATTTACACAATGCATGTAATGAGATAGCTTTCCCCTAACTAGTACACTACCAAACTGAAAAGCTGATTCTTAGGACTTTCTTGAGATTACAATATTTTTTGTTTACCAATAAGAAAGACAGTCTCAGTCACCTATGCCACCATTGTAAGCTCTATAGTAAGTACTTAAAAAAAGAGAGATTTCTGGAATCACGTGTGGAATTAATAAAATTGGTAACTACAGACTTACACTGCATCAATGATACATATTATTCCTGTGATAAGTTGAGCTAAAAATAAGATTAATTTGGTTATAGAAATTCCTTAAACAACAACACTTAAATTATTTCAAACTTGAAATTTTTCAAGAATTTTCTGAAAAAATCAGCAAACACTGGCTAAAAAAGCAAAGCAGTTTGGATACACCAATGTAATCAGCATGCCTAGTGCTTTTCTGTTAACCCTCTGAGTAGAACCATAGTATTCTGGATTTTTTGTACATTAATGCTATGAAAATTGTAACTTACAGAAGTACTAATTTATATGTCTATGTCATGACTTAATAAATCATGTTCTAAATATATTTGGGCCAGGCACCTCATCTCATGAGTGATTAATCCATCCTAGAATTTTAATTATCCAATAGAGAAGCCAGTCTCTAGCACCTATAAGGGAAGCTTAGATTATTGCCCTGTATTAGATGCTTAACTCTTAGACAGATACATCTAGATGAGACAACTCCCAGCTCACTACTGTTTAGCTAATCCTGCACTATCAGTACCACGTTTTCACATCAAAGTTTGCTTACTGCATGTAAGCTCACTAGAATATTGCACTTAGGTTAGAGTCCACGTTATCCCCGCTTATATTTAATTGAGAGGAATTAAGCTGGAAGTGACCCTGTTCTGCTTTCCTGCTAATACTAAGATCAGACTGTCAGGCATCTCCAGAGACCCAGCATTAGATGACCTGAATCACCCTTCGGAAGTGCTCGTCTCCATCTCCTTGGTGATAGATGGTGCCTACCATAACTGCCATCCGTCTCTGCTAACTAAAACAATTGTTGTCACATTTAGCAGCAATACAAGGCAATGATTCAAAGGGGAAATGAAGAAAGAACTCAGAAGGACTGGTATGTATTACAGTAAAATGACCACAGTGTGCTACGTGCTCTCCCAGATTATCACATTAGAAATAGTCTATTATGCTTGATTTCTTTTTTCATTGGTGTTTCAAATATTTTTAGGGCTACATATTCTGTCTTCACTTACCTCCAAGAATTCAGAGGCTAGATTTTAAAAAATGGCAGTCACTGCCAAACAAGCCTAAACCATTATAACTTTCATGAATCCATAAATATATATACATATATATGGTTATATTAAAAAAAATATATGGGTATATGGAGATATTTAAAACCATCATTGCAAACTCTTTTAAAACAGTTCAAATATTCAGATACCTTTCCTTGAAACCTAAAATCTGATATCAGCAATTTGAAACCAAATCTCTCATAGACCTAAAAATAACGTAAAGAAATATTTTTATAGTTATGTTCATAAAACATGAACCAAAGATCAGAAACATATAAGATGTTGGGGATGAGTAGGATTTTCAGGACCTAGGATTACTTTTACATACATTTTAAGTAGTACAAGATGGTGTAGGATGAAGGAGCCAAACATCTTATTTTAATGATAACCCTGTATTCCAAAGCAAAGCAAAGGTGATAGGAAAATCCCAGATGGGTTTTTGAATAATATTTCTCATTCATAAGGCAAAGCACTTTTTTTTTTTCTCCTGACTTCTCTCTCTAATTAAGAAGAATGAACATTGTCCTTTGCTTTAAGACTGCCAAATTTTCACAATAGTCAAGGAGCATGTGGTATTAATAGACACTTTTTTATTACCACATGTATGCCTTGCATTTACATGGCTGAGCTGTATCTCTTCTAAAGGGAAGTCTGTGATATAATGTGGGAAGGTCAATGCTGGTAAAACGTGTGCCAGATCCTGACCTACTGTACATTAGTGTAGGTAAGTAGCAAGGAAGGCTTTACCTTGACTGAGGGTTTGATCCTATGGAAAAATAATTCCTGTCCTATCCAAATGTTATGAAAGTACAGCCATCAAGATCACAATGGCAATGGTTGTGCCCTATCTATTGAGCATCTTCTCTCCACAATGAGTCTAGGGTTGGATGGTTATAGTCAAGGACCTGACACAGATACAACCCTTTCCCAACAACTAAAATTGAGAACTTTTGTATGGCAGTTCCGTTGTCTCTTCACCTCCTGCTACAGTGGAGTTCTCCAACAAGACACTTAATTTGCTTCAGATGTTGTTAAGATATTGTTACTCAGGTTCCACAGTAACTGAGGCCATGTACAGGCCTTCTGCCCACGGACATACATTCAGATATCAGAGTCTCCTGATGACTTAAATGACTTTCTACTAAACTCAGAATCTGAAGTTGGTGCCTGATGTAAGCTTCCAACAGCAGTTCCTCCTACAGTTGATGGAGTGAGACCAATAGGTTAATCAAAACGTGAGTCCTGCCTAAAATGTGTGCCCAT
This sequence comes from Atrichornis clamosus, assembly GCA_013400975.1. Classification (NCBI taxonomy): domain Eukaryota; kingdom Metazoa; phylum Chordata; class Aves; order Passeriformes; family Menuridae; genus Atrichornis; species Atrichornis clamosus. Next base: position 159,442 of record WBMZ01011753.1, read on the forward strand.
GACAGGTGAGATGAATCAAGCCTGGAATGCTTATCTCGTTGTATTACCAAGGAAGTCTGGAGAACTAGATTCAACTAAATATCTCACTTCTAAATTAGTCATGTCGCGTGGATTAAAAAAATTGCTATATGAAATACTTGTACTACTTGAGGGAGTATTCACAAGAGTAAATTCCTGTGTTTAAAATCTTCAGAGCTTTCAAATATATAAACTTGCATGTCTGAGGCAATGAAAGATGCATTTTGTAGGATGGAGAAACAGAAGAATTCCAATATTTCTTGAAATACAGTTCAGCTGATACTTCCAACCAGAAGCACAAAAGAGGTTTACTCTAGCCCCAACCAGCTGCAGGTACACATTGGCTGCCACAACTGCTCATATGGACAGTTCCACGAACAAACACAACTCAGAATGGGAACAATACTGTGGGCAGCTTGCCCTATTCCTGACAAATTTATTTATACTTCCCAGAAAGATGAGAAAATCTGCATATCATTTTGGGCAGTGTATTGATACTTCTAGCTGTATGATATGAAAGAAAGGGCAAGGAGGGCTGGGGGAAGAGAGAAAGAGAGAAAGAGAGAGAGAGAGAGAGAGAGGAAACCACATGCGACGTAAAAAACACTGTGAGAAAACTTTAACTTTAGAGGAGAAAAATTCCATTTTATATGAGCAATAAGAGAAACTATAAATTTCACAATGTTTTTTATTTTAGAACATGATTCTGAAAGTCACTTTTTTTCATTCAAGTGAAATTCTGAGCCATTTTTAAATTTTTTTTCAAATTATCACATCTGAAGCAGAGGTCTAGACACTGTAATATTTCTGTGGAAGCCAACTTTAGGATAATGATCAAAGAAAAAGCTATAATGTTGTCTTGAGGTTTTAACAAACCAGTAATATATATATATATATATATATATATATATATATATATACTCTCTGTAAATGCCCATTTTATTAAATATTACAAATAGAAATGGGGAATCATTTTTAGTTTCTCCATTCTAAAGACAAAACTCTTGCTAATTCACTTCAGGCTTTACATATATATTAAATGACTCGTATTTTCCCCGATTTAGAAGTAGTCTAGCTATTTAAAGGGTAATGTTCATCAGTGCTAATCTTTTAAAATGGCTTGCCAGAATAACCAGGTCATGCTGAGAGGATGCCTGTACGTTTCTGAACGTGACGCAAAGGAACCAGGAACTTCACAACTAGATCATTATATACGATTACATGACAGAATGTATCCTCAAGCAACTTCCCAAGACTCGACATTGTCATTAGCAGCAAACTATATGGAAGCAACCTTTTGTGGCCATCATCATGTCATCTTCTGTAAACCAGGAGGACGCCCTAAACCAAATTTCCCATTTAGCCTGCATCATATCCTCCAATAATAGTCACTCCATGTAGAAGTACGATGCAGGTTTGGAATGAGTTGCTGTAGAAGATACCATTTGTTTAATTTTATTTTCATTTTTAAGCCTATATTTATAATTCCTAAGCAATAGTACATTTTATATCTTTTTGGCCAGAAACAGGCAAAGAACTTCAGGATACTATAAAAGATATGTGCGTATAAAAGCAAAAAAGCCAGAATAAAACCCTAATGTGGGTTGTCAAGATTTAAGGTGATCATTTACTCAGAGGGTTAACATGTGCTAAAATTACATACTGCAGTTCCTAGCTCCACTGATGAAAACATTCACTGCTTCTATCTTTAAATAAAAAAGCAAAATAGCCTTAACCCTTTGAGGATCATATTAGCAGCAAGTTGCAATCTAAACAGAGAACAAGAATTTCAATCAATTAGGAAATTATTCTTACAAAGATTCTGTGAGCACCCTTTTGTGTTCCACCATCCCAGCATTTACTGCTGGATAGGTAAGCTGTAATCACTTCACACAGGCCTGAAGCAGCTTCAGGGTCTCAAAGGGTTAAAGCCAAGACTTTTGAGAAAAAGTGTTTTATTAAAAGGGTGAGTTAGGTGAGCGAACAGTCTCGGATGAACTTGGTGAATAGTCTTCCGATTCGGAGTTGAGTTCAGGTGGAGCTTGCTGAGCCTTATAACGTCCCCTCACATCCTGGTTGCGTCTTCGTCGGAAAACCTGCCTCTCCTTATCAAGAGCGGTGGTCTGGCAGGGGCATAAAATAAGAATAAATGAAATTAGGCTGTGTGTGAAATGCAAAGATAATGAAAACCATGAGGTTTTATGTGGCCTGCAAATACCAGGGATAATAAATGTTCAGACCAAATTAAACCTGCTCTGTCTCAGTCAGGTCTGAAAGGTTGAGCCCACAACATAGCTAAATGCTTTAAAAAGTGCATTTCCCAAACTTTAAGAGGTAGCGTGACATCATCAAGCAGATACAGTGCCATATATATGGATGCCATATGTTCTACTTCTGGATGCGATTAATTTCATCCTTTAACAGATTCAAATTTCAAGCCAAATACTAACTGACCTTCCCCCCACCCTTCTTAAAGTATAAATCTGTTTCTACAGGCAAGGCAGAGATGTACGCTTGTCTTTGATTTGACCTAATGAAGGCTGATACACACTCACCCATGTTCAAGTCAGTGCAATCAGCTAACAAAGATGGATTGTGATGAAGTTGTCAGACAAGAGAGAAAAACAAACACCGAAGGGAGCTAGCCCGGCTCCTTGACACATCATGCCGCTCAATGGATGTTCTTAGGGAGAACGCTGAAGAGCTCTGACGGAAAGACCTGTTTAGCCTGACCACACTGTCTCTTCCTGTTAACCAAGCTCTACTGAACTCAGTACCCGGCTAATTTTATCTCTGTCTATCTAAGGTATCTAGGAGTGGGAAAGAACAATATTTACTTGATGGGCATTATTTTTTGATCATTCTGCCGTTATTGAAAATGAAAGTCTTAATAAGATGGCTGTAACTTCTACCCACCTTCTTTCTTCTGCTTTTCGGGCACATTTACAAGGTGAAACTGCAACCCAAGTAAGGGCAACCCTAGTCTGACTAACAATTTCAAGCATGGAACTGGGTTTTGCTGTTTTCTTGATTTTGGGATATTAGACTGCAGCCCCTGAAATCACTGCAAAATTGTAAGTACAACAGGATGGCCTTGATTCAGCAAGAGCACTTTGACACATGGTTAGCTGCCTTCTGAAGCAGGATTGCCTTCTAAAATCATGACCCATGACTGTTTTGTAAAAAGCAAAACGGGAAAAGGCGAATGACTAGTAAGATGATATACAAAATGCAACCACGTATCTGATCATGGCACTGGAAGCAAGATAACTTTGAGAACCGAATAGGTTTCACTGATAAGCCTTGTAAAATTTGTCCCTATAATGAAAATGTCTATTTAAAAGAATGCAGTCAAAAGGTTGTTCTGCTTCAAAGGATTTCTTGTGTTCTCTTAAGATATGCATGACTGATTTCTCTACAAAATTTACCAGTTACAGTGTGAGCCTCAAAGGAGAGCAGAGATGTATTTATAGCCAACATATTTTTGAGAATAAAATGAAAACTAAATCCATCATACTGGTGAAGAATAGCATTATAGCAATCAAATAATGTAACCAGCATTCAATAATGATGTAACAGAGACAGAAAGATGGACAGGAGTAGAGAACTAGTACAGCAAATGGTTTTAGTTAGACTAAATTGCTGAACTGTTATTTTTGTGCCTAGAACCTATATAGGACTACTTTAAAAGGGTAAAATAATCAACTTTGGTAAGTTCATCCCCATATTTCAAATAATAATTGCTATAAAATCCAACACTTTTTATCTGCTGAAAATTTCTTTGTTTACTGCTTATATTTTGGTTAAGAGTTATAATTAGTCTTTTCAATGCCTTCTATGTTTTTTGGCCTTGAACCAATTCAGTTTTTGATTATTTTTAATGTGAAACAGAAGAATACCTAGATCTTTTACACACAGTGAATATACTGCTTACAGTGTGTAATTCTGTGTGAAAATTGAAAAGAATGGCATATATTACCACTCTATAAAATACAGATTTCCATTTAAAAGATTTTTTTTACGCTTGCAGGAAATAAGCATTTATTTAAAGTTTAAACCACATCACATCATCCTGTAGTAATAGATACTGTCCCCTGAGAAATTTAAACATTTCTGGTTGAATAAATAAAAATACTTGTATTAAATTCAAAATTTATTTTTAAAACCTGTTACATGAGAATGGCAAATATACGTGTAAAATATGAAGGCATTTTAAATTAGATAAGTTATACATAAGAGAATGTATAAGAAAATTGTTTTGAAATTTTGCCTAGAATATTGCTTTTTATAAAGGACAGAGATAACTAGGTATCAGGATATCTTTTTAAAGATGTCTTTAAAAATAAATCCCAAGATATTCACTTTCTGCTATTGCTGGGAAAGCTTTAGAGACTTTTCTTTAAATCTATTTGTTTAAATATACATAAAAGCACTCTCTGCCTCAATAATAAAAGATGTCAAGCAAAATACCCCTGACGATCTCATCTAATGCTATAGCACTTTATGCTGCTGTAATCTGTAGGACCAAATATTTCTGTCTTCCTAACCCTTCAGAAACTTCCAGAGATATTTTGTGACTGTATTTTTCTTTACATTTTTATCCAACTTTTTCCCTGGATTTGATCTAATCAGTCTTTGTAAAGACATACTTGTAAACTCCAGGGGCATTACTGTGGTTACTCTCCCGGGCTGAGAGACATTCAGAGCCTTTCTCATGCAAAGAGCTTATCGAATAATAAGTTATAAAGTCAAAGAGAGGCAAAGAAGTCAGTATTTATCTAGTGAAGGCAAAAATACACAGGTCATTTTCTAATGTTTAGTGTTTACCATGTCAGAACTATGAAAATGGGCACTTCTGGCCACAGACAGGGTGCCCAGGCCCTATAAAACTTTCAAAAACATGCTCATTTTACCCAAGGTTCCAATGACACTTGACACTTCCAGTGTGTAATACACTGTGATGGTATTGAGGCTCTGCATTCTGCACAAATGCTATTTTACATTTAATGATGTCACAGTTATTTTTTACTCTGAAAGAATTTCAAAATATGATAGATCCATCCTTTGGAATGCAAAGATGGTAAGATAGGTACACTTGAGTATTGACTGCATGTGTTTTGTAAATGTAATTTTCACCTACTGTACTCTCCTGTGCACATGGACATAGTCCAAAAATCAGCTTTTTCATTATTGATGTTTTTGTATCAAAGGCCTCTTACATATTGCCTTGGTTTAATAGATATGTTCTTTCACCTGCTGTTCATCTCGGTGGTTTGCCGGTGCATGAACCAGTCCATTATGGATTTCCAGGGCATTTCTACTTCAAGCTACTCTTTCAATAAATAATAAGAAGATCTGAAGTGCGCTTATGCTTCACAGGGCTGCAAATCCCAGATTTTCATTATCACATTTTGACATTTTACTTTTCCCGTCTCTAGGTTAGAGAGTGAGAACTTTGAGCACCATATGATAGTAATGGCTACTAAAATGTGAAGATAGCATTCTTATTGAAGAGATGCAGCTGTCCTCCTGCAATCCATATGAGGAAATGTACAGCTTCTTATCCAGCAGCAGATAAGTAGATTGCCTCTTATAGTTTGATGCTGATGGGTCTGAAGTACTTCATTAAGCACTAAGGTATTTTGCATCAACATTTAATAATCCTGACAACCAGTACCAAATGGTTACCAAGCCATTTTTGGAAATGCATTTAATTTGTATTAACAGACCATTATTTTAAAATCATTGTTTTTGTCATCTCTATACTAAGGTGCAGTTAGTATTTTTCCAGGATTTTTCCTTAAGGGGTGTCTTCATCCTGATTTCTACCACTTGAAGTTACAGGACTCCTGAGCCATGCAAATTCATTTTTTATCTTGGAAAACATTGAACTGTGCGTTTATGAACAGATTTTCAAAAACTACAGCTGCTTTGATGTATGTGTTGGATTTGCAGTGGCAAGTGCCTTATTTTAGCTGTGGGATGATATTTTCAGTCAGGTCAGTAATTACTGGATTAAAGTAACTGCATTTTATTAAAATGAACAGTGACTGTTATTCTTTTCACTTGTCTTAATTTACTGCTGGCCTCCAAATATAGATATATATATTAGTTTCATTAATATAAGAACATTAATGTGCATTTTGCCTCCTAGTCCATACATTATTCATACCAGCCAGGAGACTAAACTGGGGATGCAGCTGTTCACGCATTAATCTAAGAAATCCTTCCTTTCACTTGCTTTTATTCTGCAGGAGCATACTTGCAATTTGTTAGCAATTTTCGTGATGCTTTGTTTAGAGTGTGGAATTGGATGAACATATGTATTGAAATACAGGTATTTTTCTTCCAGTACATTCTTTTATATTCACAGATTTATGCACAAATTTAAATGTTCACACCTAGATAAGTTTATCTTATTTCTTTAAACTTCTGGCTAGTGACCTCCATACATTGAGATATATAGTGACAGGTTTCCTTGCTGTAAAAATGACCATTAAACATTGTTTGTGGCATAAGTCAGGCAGCCATTCAGTCTCTTTTTTTTTTAATTTATTTTCCATGGATTTCTCAGGTTACATATATATATATATATGTATACAAAATANATGTATACAAAATATATATATATATATATGTGTGTGTGTGATTGATTCATGAATCAAGACACTTTTTTGAAAGTACTTCAAACTTAGCAATGCACCTCAGTCCAGGAGTGAGACACTCATGGTATTGTTAGTCCCTTAAGCACAAGGTATAATGAAGTCAAGTTACACGGTGATTTGGAGACGTGCAAATGACCACATCGAGGGGACAAATTAATCGAGTGGATTTGAACCTAGACCTCCAAATACAAAAGGCCAGTGCTTTAGCACACCATGTAACTTCCTGCATGAAATTTAGCTAAAATGAAAGAAAAAAAGAAAGAAAACCAAATCAATTTGATATATGCTTTGTACTGGATTGGTGAGTGAACACAAAGACAAGTACTCCATATACATTGCTGCTGAATTCATATTGCTGTATTTAAGTTTGTGTTTACTCTTTGACATCCCTCCTTTTTAGAGACACAATTCCTCAGCTGGTTTCAATTATACGTGGAAGAGAGTTAGTGCCAAGTTGTTTGCATGAGTGAATTTTATTTATAGTTTGTAAATCAGTTGTGGTTTTTTTACTCAAAAGAGCAGGAGAAGAGATTTTAAATTATTTTAGATATTTGCCTGTACTTACCAATATTCAGTTTACAGAGGGTTTTATGATATTAAAAATGGTACTTTACAGATAGCAAGCTTGATTCCCAACTTCTTTGTCCCATCAAGATGTCTGCCTGTAACTTTTGACTTGGAAGTGTACGGTATCCACTTGGGACAGGTGTAAGTAACTCAACAGATGCAAAGTAATGTGAACTAGGAACCAAACACAGAGGATGGAACTTTGGGTTTTCAAACTAGCTATTCAGGTACATTTTTAAGTGAGACAGTGAGAACTGCATTTTAAAAATCCAGTATTTTATGAATTCAGTATTGACCGGATTGATGATTTTGTTAAGCATCCAAAGTAACTCATCTCCATTCTATTGTCATTATATAGACAGATCATTAATGACTTTTCCATATACTTCCTGGGTTTTATTTTGCCCATTTAGCTTTTCTTCAGTGTCTTGGATATATAGAAAATAACATACTCTAATATTTTATACCAATATTATATATATATAATACTACATATATGGCATTTTCTACTAATATTTTATATTAGATACAACCACTCTGGTGCTCCTTTGATATTCTGAATCAACCCAAACTTCAGCGTTTTAACTGGGACCTCCAAGTCTTGTCCCCTAGTGACATTGCTTTGGTCTTTACTGTGCCTCTGATTTCAAGGCTGATGTTCCAACAACATTTGGCAGGTTGGTTTTAAAACATGTTTTTGTCTGGAGTCCAAATGATTTTACTGATTTGGCCCCTGTGTTTTTCCTGATCCTCATATTCAAGGATCTGTGTAAGGTTTTCCAGGCCCTATAGCTCATACCAGCTACAACTACTACTGTACCTAAGGTTTGTTGTATTTTAGTATCTCAAAAAAATCATGTCACTTCTCCACATATTATCCTACTGAAAGGGAATAAAAGAGGATACAGAATGAGTGCTCAGAAAAATTAGGATTTTGAAGGACTTTGAAAACCAGAGTCTTTTAGGAAAAGCACAAGGTTTTCTGGTGGTTACTGAAGGAGGAAATAGTGCCTTTTAAAAAGTATTTTAGAAGACAGCTAGAAACTCCAGATGATAACAAAAAGAGGAGTGCAGAAGAAATGAATAGTTTAACACTAACAAAGGGACCACTACATTTTCCTTGGGACCTGCTTTCATATTTTGATGTACTTGTGAATTCAGATTAAATTCCATTTCAATTGTTTTATAGACATGAATTGATGAACCTTTTCATATGCTTGGCATCTGCGCTACTAAAAACTAAACACTTGCTACATCGACATTATTTTGTTTAAGCTAAAATATTGGTCACCACAGCAGCTGCTTGCTTCTGGGAGATGAGAGAGGCCCAAACACATGGCAGTGCTTGGTCCATGGTACCAGGATTTCCTAATTAAGCATCTACGCCTAGGAGTCCTGCTCTCCCAATTTGCCTTTCCACACTAGGTGCCCAGTTTAGAAAACCCTAATTATAAACATTGTTGTTACTGCCCCCAGCTGGAAAACAGAGCAGTTTATGTATGAATAAGAGAGATTATCGCCCATCTGCTCCAGCCCATTATTCAGGGATGTGTCATTTTGTATGCTGATGGCAGCCATTACTAGTGCTTTAGTCAAACGACCTTTTTTTTTTTTAATAGCTTTATTTATGTTCCAAATTGCAGAATTAGAACTTTCCCGGTATCCCTGCAAAATGCATATGGTTTGTTTCAAAACCTGGGCTATGCAGTTAAACTGAGTCAAGGCCAATCTGAGGAGATTCTCACTTTTCTCACAGGCTACTGTTTCTTGTGATCTGCTCCCCCTGAAGCAGGGGTTTTAAAAGATCCAAACATTGTGTAGAGCACATGGAAAGACTTTTTTTTCCTTTTTTCTTTTTTTTTCTTTTTTTTTTTGGACATAAAATAAAGTAGTAAAGCAGAGGAGGAGTGTAAGCTGACCATGGATAGCAATTAAACTCCAGGAAGATAAATAAATCTCATGTGAACTTCCTCCCCATTTTACGCAGGAGGCGCTAAACTTGCAACACTTTTTCAAAGTTCTGCTTCACGCAAAATGCCATCTTTCCTTCTTAAGCAGAAAACAGAAACTCCCCTAGTACTATCAAACCCACAGTCAGCTAAAGCTGGGCACTCCGGCCCCATTCCCCCCTCCTCCAAAACCAAGGAGCACAGATGTTGGGCGGCCGTCGGGGCTGCAACCTGCGAAGCACAATGCCAGGTGACTACACAGATGGTCAGGTTTTGCAGTGCCCTCGCAGGTCGCGGTAGGTCCATAGCCACCACCGCAAGTGCAATCGGCTGGAAGTAGATGAGTTACAGGTACTGCTGCACACTCCAGTATGCGGAGTGAAAGTCTTTCTCAATTTTTGCTAGCCAGCGTTCAACTGATGAATTGGAACAACTTTTCTTCTTTTTGCCTGAAAAATAGGCTTATTTTTGGGTTTGGGTTTGTTTTGTCTTTCTTTCCCCAGAACATCCATATCAGAAACTACTTAGCCCTCAGTGTGCACTCAGGGAACTGTTAGGTTTTACGAAAAGCGTGCTGTAGCCTGATCCATGCACCTGGTGAAATGATCCAGGGTGGGAATTTTAGTTTACTGGAAACACTTGCAGTGACCATCTCTGCTGTTTCATTAAGGTGGTTAATTTGCTGGGTTTTTACAAATCCCTCACAGACAAGATTTTAAGGGCAAAGTTAGAAAACATGTTTCACAGTAAACTTATAAAACTTTCTTCAGCTATCAAAATGTATGTCTTGTGAGTAATAAGGAAAAAAGACAGCAAGTAACCACTTGATGGAAATTCCAGGGCTCTGGATTTATTGAGGAGGTGTGTGGGCCTCTCATGGGCTATCAGACCTGGATCCCTCCTCGCCCCCGCTCCAGAATAAGCCCCTCCCGCCCAGAGTCCCATTTTATCATACAGGTTAAGCCAGCTAACGACAACCCTGGCACAGTTACACAATGAAGAAAAATATATTCAAGAAACTCATGCAATATTTAAAAAAAAAATCAAATCAAAATAAATAGGTATCAGAAGGGTTTTAAAAAGAAAAGAGAAGGAATGCATTGTTAGAAACACAAGCTTACCAGCACATACAATGCATTGTATTTCAGTGAACTTGGGAGAGTTTCTACGCCCGCGTTATGCAAATGCATTGTTCAATCTAAGGTAAGGATTGTGTTTAGTGGGTTTAAAATGACAGTATATAGCTCCACATCTTGCATGGAAAAAGAGGAAAATATATGCTGAGAGCCTGTTGCTGCTCCGTGTGTTTTGAAACAGGAGCACAGGGGAAGCAGATGCCTTAACAAGCAGTAGGGAGGGGGAGGGTGCGTACTTCAGCATATCTGTAGATTTTCTATATACACTGTCCTTTTAACTACAGGGGAGATTGATACTGAGCATGTGCGATGAAGAGAAAGCTGGCAATGTGGGTGTGAGGGATGGGTGAAGAAAGGGAATGAGGGGGTGTGGCATCTCAATCAAGATTAAAACGAAACTGATAAAGCAGCATATGGACCGGATAACAAATCAAAAAGCATGTTTATCCACTGAAGGAACTGGTTAATGGAGACTGCCAGCACGTTGCCATGGAAACACTGACTGTTGGCGCTGCACCATCTCATACCTTATCCAATACATTCCTGGTTGTTGGTAGTAGTCCAAAGACCCTGATCTCTTGATGGTAAACCCGTGGTCCAGCTGAGCAGAGAGAAATGGGGCAACTCAGTGGATCGACATTAGGCTAGAGAATTCAGACTCCAGAGCAAGCTGTTCCTTATTTAGTGCATATTTACTGTTTTCACTTTCAGAAGGCTCTTATCTAACATCCTAAAGCTATGTACCGTAGAAGAAAAAGAAAGAAAGAAGGTAAAGAAATAAAAGAAAAAGATACTAACTCTAGATTTGGTCTTGCCAAATTAGAAGCCAATTTATTCAAACTAAAATGGAGTTTGTGAATAGGTTACTTAATGCATAAAGCATTCATTTAAAAGTCTGACAAATATCTCATTACCTTCAAAGACAGTAGTGCCTTTTTAAGTTGCACATACTAGTAATTGATTATCTTTTGCAATTAAACTGAGAGGTTTAATAATAATAATTTAAAAAAATTAAATGTAGTGCAACCATCACAAGGAGCAGGCTAGACAGACTACACAAGGCTTAAATTAGACTGCTTCATAATCATGGAATGTGTAAAGATGAAAAGAATCAGGTTTTGATACCCCATCAATCATGGTAATTCATTTCTAAAAATGCGTTAACCTTGGAGAGTAGGACTACTCAGAGCCATGAATAACATTGTTTATCATTTCAGCTTACACCTCATGCTCAAAAAGATAACAGTACAAAACTATTCGGTTTAAAATTGCACCAATTAAAGTCAAAATGGAAATGAACTTAACACCGTGTCCAGTAAATTGTGCTGGTGTATTACTTAAGGAATACAGATATTTCAAGTTTAGTTTATCATTAGGAAAATCATGTGCATAGGAACAAAGAAAATGTGTTCTTTTCCCTAACTCCCTATGCTGCACTAACAGACGGTGGAGACATCATTTAACTGAATTAAATAAAATTTTAGGGGAAAAAGTCTTGACAGAGACACTCTGTCTGCTTTAAAACTGTTGCAATGATTTTCAGATTTGTGCCCTATGAAGAGAAAAGGCCATTTTGTGCTTCAATAAGAGTGTGGCATATATTTCCAATACTGATGACAGTTTCTAATTCTAAATTCAGAAAAGCAGTTCAACACATTTTCAGGTACCAATCACTTCAAGGGGAGCTAGGAACTAACTGCAAATTTAAATTTTTCTTGATGACTCCCCTGCAAGTGTAGAATTTAATAATTTATTCCATTTTGTTAAAACAATGCCTCTTTCATCTTTTTTAGAATTATTTAAAGGATGTTTCCTGTTTAAAAGCATGGGAACCTTGTACCTAGAGTTAAATTTGTGTTGGCTTAACTACACTAGTCTGCTATTGCCATCTACTGGCTTCCTTGTATGCTGCACATAAAACACACAAAAGGGATGTTTTCCTAAAAAGCCGATCAAAAATATTGCCCTAAAATCTAATAGCCAAAAATTAAGTCAGAGAAAAATGGGGAGAGTCGCTCCCTAACAGAGCTGAAACAATTTTGGCGGTGTGGAAATCCTGCCATGAGAAACCCGACTGTGGACAATGACCCAGGACAACACAGACAATAGATGTGAAAGGTTAGCTGAGACATGGGTTCATCTTTAAGGCAAGCAAAACTTAACAGGCTAAGCTTGGCTTCTCTTCCACACCACCCAAGAAATCCCACGGCTAAAAATTCCACTTGATTCGTGATTTTATTTTTGAATCGGCAGAATGCAGGGCAATGACCCACCTGCTGCCTTCCCATTGCTGGGGTCCCAAACTAGGACCCTGTAAGCAGAAGTGAGCTGCACCGACTTTCTGAGCAGCTTTTCTCCTTTGCTGTTCTATTTAATTCCTCTGCATCTCCAGCTGGAGTTTACTCCCATTGCCAAGACAGAGACCTCATACAACCTTAACAGCAGATTAACATTAGTCTTTTCTTCTGTCTTAACAATGGCAAAAGTACAAGCACAAAAGTGATGACATACAGGCAAAGCTTTAACACTTCAGACAAGGACATATATTAAACGATGCTTGGTTCATACAAGGAATTACAGCACACCTTTGGATTGCAGAAGCACTCTTAAAAAGTGATTTGGGCTCTTAGTAACTCAAGTCACTATCACTGAAGCCCTGAGGGTACAGCCACAGCGTGTTTTTTTTGTGTCCAAAGCAAAAAAACCAGAATTGACATCACTGAAGAATAGAAGGGAAAAAAATCTACCCACAAATTTTAAAAAGACTAGTTAATAGAAGACTGGTTTTGTGTTTTTACTGCAGAACCTTTTAAAAACACCATCAGAGAACTAAAAAACATGGCTCCTATTGAAAATCTGTATGAGAAACGTGATCCTGAAAATATTTTGGCACATGCTTAACAGGAATGTGGCCATTCTGACACAGACTGAGGGGCACTAGCCCAGCCCCTGACTTCCACAGAGACTGGTAGTCAACGCCTGTGACAAGAGTTTAAGAACAGGGCAAGTAAAGTGATATTTCTCCTACATACTCTCTCATCAGCAAGCTGTGTATTTTAGGGACTTGCTAATTCTCTTGCTGCTTTAAAAGCTAGCTCGCCAATTAAAATTTTGCTGGCAAAGCTATGTTAGTTCAAGGGATTTTTTTCCCAACTGACTTAGTTATACAGGCAGAACTTTTAATGATACATTATTGTGTCAACAGAAAAATCTCTTTGCTTGTATAGTTAATTTTGTTTGAGAAATCGTTCTACTGCATCAACAAAGGAACTACATTGCTAGGCATGCACATGTTCATTAGGGTAATTTGTCCATACTGACAAATCCTTTCATATGTGGACAAACTTCAAATGTGAAGTCTGGACACATGCATGAGAAGTAGGATGTCTCTGCCTTGAATGGTCAGAGACAGCTTTTACTGAGGTTACCGCATCAATAAAGCAGACATGAGTCTGCATCAAAGGAGTCAACACAATTTGGACATTGCTGAAGGAAGCTGTAGCCACAGCAGATGTATGCAAAACACATGCAGCTTCAAACTTCCTCCCAGTCAAGGTGACCACAAACTCATCTTTAGGAACTTAATTTTCATATTATAGTTTTAATTGGTGCATATGGTAAATACTCCTTGAGATCTTTGAGGTGTGTTACTTCCTACCATTGTAGAAAACAGGTATATAATATATCATACCAATGTGAGGACAAACTAAGAACTAAATACCATATATTAGCAATCTCTGTACATAAACAGAGTTATAATACTCAAAATAATTATAATATTTATCTTTCATACTATTAAGCTATAGAAATATATGCACATATTAACACATTTTCACAAACACAGACACAGATGTGTCATATAATATACAGAAGGCAACTCTATATATTATATACACAAGCACTCTCTCAAAAAGTATGTAAACATACAGGCAGGCACAAACCCCCAGTATTTTTATAGAAAATAGAATTAGTGCATATCTTTAGTGCCAAACAATATGTTACAGCATCTGTACATACTTTGAAAGTTCTAAATTTAGAGCAGTCCTTGTTAATAGGATTTACTTTTATCATATTTGAGATTTCACAGTTAAAGAAAGATTACCAAACATAAAACCCTGGTGACATGCATGTCAAATGTATATTAAATAGACTTTAAAATGCAGAAACAACATTTAAAGGCATTGTTGTTTTGCTTTTGGCTTTCTTGTACATATTAAATTATTTTTATAGAAAACAAAACTAATTTATTTGTAAAATGAAAGTTATCTACCATTCTGAAACATTTCCATAAAATCAAATAGGTCTATGCTTCCCCATCTCTTCCAATAATCAAACAACTTTCTGAATTATGTAAAAACATTCTAAACATTTCTACTATATTGGCCAAGTTGTAGGATCAATCATGCCAGAGTATTAAGTTTGCCCACAGAGATGATCACTGAAAATAATCTGTTAGATTTCCAAACACTAAAAAATAAATGAAAGCCATTAAGAATATAATTAAACATACACATTTTTTTCCTGATATATAATGTTTTGCAGCGGAAAGATTCACTACAGTGCCTTTTTCATTACTCAAGTGGTAAACTGCTGCAAACAATTTCTTGGCAAAGCAACTGGGGCAAATAAAAAAAGGAGGAGGGCAGGGAAATTAAAAACATAAAGGAGGCAAGGGATGGATGAGGACAGAGGCATCATTTCTTGCTTTTAAGCTTCGAAGTCATTAGCATGGAGGATCTGAGCAGTAATTCTCATGGACAAGCGTGCTGGCAGTCCATTCAAAAGGAACACGTTTTCAGCTAGTCTATAAAGAACATACCTGCAGTTCAGATGAGCAATGGGTATGTGATGTTTAGTTGTGGGAGAGTTGTTGCAGTTTTATTGCTTAAAAATGAAAATAAATAAATGCTGACTATGTTAGCTGATGACTGAGAAAATCTAGGAAAAGCATGAGGAACAACTTGCTTCCATGTTGAGGACATTCAGGGTAGGAAAGAGTAAAGCAAAAATATGAGAGAGGCACAGCTTGAAATTTTCAGTACTTGTACCAAGTAACTTTGAGAGAGTATCCATTTTGCTGCACAAGCACTTCACACCTGTGAGCCAGATTGCATGTGCTGAGCTGAGTTTACTTCATGCTGATTTAACTCAACACTGGAGGGGCTGAGCTGAGAAACATGAAAGTGGAAACAGTACAAGAAAGTGTACATGTGCAGTAACACCACCTGCAATTTATGGAAGCTGGGAATGAACACTGAGTAATCTGATATGGGAATGGTTACGTTTAACATGTCACTTATTTTTAGTGACTATTTGGAGTGTTCACATTACTATGAGTAATAAAGGAAAGCTTACAAACACAAGCAGATGTATCAAAAATGTGAAGGATGTGCATGTTATTATTGAATGGCATTAGTATGAATAATCTCATCATATGCTGAATATATTCTGTGTCCATGTATATGTAATACACATGTTCATCTGTGAGGAAAAAATGCAGTTGTATGTGATGTATGCTCCACTGAGGATGCCACTGAAACCTCGGTAAAGCTTGGTCAAAAGTTTGGTCAAGCTTGGTTTCAGAAGCTCTGACACATTCAAACCTAGAATGGCTCCACTGGAATTGCAACATGACAGAAGGCAGCAAGAAGTTCCATTAAGTCTTTACCCAATTAAATACTTCTGCTGAAAGGGAAGCAGCTTGTCTGTGGCACTACAATAAAATGCTGCTGCTCAGTTAAATCTGCAGTGGCTAGGCTCATGTAAACTATGAAGGCAGCAGTGAGGCATCACAGCTCTCTTTCATGTCTTCAAAGAGGTGAAATTTAGGCTGCTATACAGATTTTCGGTTAAATTTTGAAGCAATTTCAATTTTGAAGTGGTGCTGTCCTTTTGCTACAACCTCTGTGTGGCCTCTATGCATATGATGAGTCAGCTGCCAAATAAAATGTCATGATCCCACAGTTCAAGTTGTCAAATTGGAGTTAGATCCACTGATCTTCCGGTAAAATGTGGAACTGTGTACTGTGTGTACAGTTATATCTCCTAGGGCTGTTCAGTAACAATGTGACTCACAAGGAGAATCAAAGGAGAAGTTGTGCAGAATACCAATCTAAATATGCTTATATTAATTAAATGCTAGAATTATCTAAAGATTAACCCTCTCTGGTTTCTTTTGATGTCCTAAACACATCCTCTCTGGTGGGCACATAAATGTGTTTTGGCTGTGTATTTCAGATGCTTACTGCTATGACAGAAACTCCAGCTGCTGTGCTGTTTGGCTTAGGGCCTGTGTTGAAATGCTTCTTTATCTTGCCAGCTACTGAGAGCTGATGTTCATTCTCTGGAAGGCCATCATCCTGCAGAGAAATAAAGCAAAATAAAACTTCAGAGAGAAAAGATGAAAAAAGAAGGAATTGTGAGGTGATTCTTATAGTGCCTATCAATACAGAAAAGTTTACAAAAAGTTTCTACTAAAATATGCGTCAATCATTGTTTCCATTAATATATTCAAGGTACTTACAAGGTGAACATATTATGGCACCAAGCAGTCCCTCTCTTCTTCTTTACCCAATATTTTCTTTGAAAATTGTAGGCAATGTTAATTAATAATAATTGTTAAACATTTCATTTTTCTTTCTGCCATGTCTTAAATATAACCATCCAGTTATTTTTAGGTCCATTAATATATTTCAAAGCTTGATAAACTCAGACATTTCAGATTCTGTTTATTCATCATATAAATTTAATTATAATGACCTCAAAAGTAAAAGGTATCCAAGATACTACCAAAACAAGAGAATGCATGATGCAGGAAAGGATCTCCAAAAATCCTGACAGACACTTAAAAGGTCCTACATTGTTAAGGTTCCATACTCAGGGACTATGGGTTTGGGTGAAAGATGCAGCCACAGCTCAGCGAGTCCCACAGTGAGGAAACCCAGGTGAGATGGGAGCTGAGACATGCCTTGGCTGAGACCCTCAGGATGGGTGACGTGAGACCTCACCAACACCAGGATGCACCACTGCACATGTCTGCAGGCCAGGTCAGGTGCAAGCTCATTCCTTGTGGTGGCATTCCCCACATACCATGATTGTACTACACTAAAACCATTCTTAATCAAAAACACCTTCACAAATCAAATCTCCAACTGACTGATAACAAGGGACTGCAATTCCTTTCCCCAGTCCCAAGGCACACAAGCCTGGAATTCTGAGGGGAAAGGTACATGAATACAGACAGAGGTACAGACTGCCTGGGAAAGCAGAGAAGGGCTGGAGCCAGCTGTGGGTGGCCTCTTCTTCCAGGCCGAGAGGCGTTATGTTCTCAGCTTGAGCTAACCTGAGGTACAGGTAGGCACATAAGTGCATGGCCAAGCAGAGGCAGACACGTGTTCTGCTGCGGCACACACCAAGCGGGTCAGCTGTGCGCACACTTCAGCCCAGATGCCATGCAGCTGGGCTGGAATGTGCCTGCTTCCAGCTGGGAAACCCCGCTTTGCAGAGCAAACCTGGATATCTGCACCTAGGTGTGCCAGCATCCTCCCTGCTGAGGAGAAACTCCAGCTGAAAGAAGGGAGCTTGCAGCTTAGCACAGAAGTTTGCAGGTTGAATTCCAGCCCAAGAGGAGGTTTCTTAAAATCTGTAGAAAAGACGCTTATGCCTGAAAAATGTGCAAAAAGCCACTGCTCAGTGAGACCCTCAGTGAGTCCACACTAGCAGAATATGCAGGATTTCAGGCAACAATATGCAGAATAAGCAGAATAAGGAACAAAATATACAACAGGCAAAATATTCAGGATATCAGGTCACTGGCCACATGCCATAGTCATCTCAAGGTGGTACTGCAAGGTGTGTGTAGCTATCAACAGTTGAAAAAAATCCTAAACTCCACTTAAGCAAAATCCTAGCAAAATACAGACAAATAAGACAAGATCAGAATAGTGAGAGATGAGAGACACTTTTTTTCCTGACTTTTCAGAGTGCACTTAAAGAGTTACAGAGCTGCTGCAGTAAATCACAAGTTCAGTGAGCATATGGGAATTTTAGGGAGGTTGGTAGGGTTTGTTATTTATTTAGTTTGGGGAGTTTGTGTTTAGAGATCCCTTACTCACCCCTTAACAAAATGTCTCAGCTGGCAAAATACGGTCAAGTGCACACAGCTGCAAAACACAAAACAAAACAATACAACCCAGTAGCTGATTATTGTCTAGCACTGGGGAGTCCTGGCTCGGTGGTATATGACCCCTAAAAATAACCTGCTCTCCGTTGACCTTGCCTTTCCCAGAAGAAAGCTAGTCTGTAAAGTGAACTCCTCTTCACTAGAGGAGGGAAAAAAATAAAATCACTCTCTTGGCTTTCTTGACATGAAAGTCTGCCAAGCGTTCATGTCATCTTGTCAAAAGACTAAATTACAGAGAAGACAATAGTTACCAAGACTATGGTCATATTTTATTGGTGAAGCACCACACCCACCGTTCCAGTGGCAGCATGCTGCAGACACATAGATTGGGCTCCAGCTTTTAGATGAAATATCTTCCAGATCAATTTAAGATGCAGCATAGCGATATATCTGAATTCCTCTATCATTGCTAAGTTTTTATTACTACTGTTGGTGCCACCTGATGTTTAGTAGTTATCTTTTATTCAAACATGTTTTATAAACAAATCAACATATATTAAAGCGGCTCCTGGAATCACTTCAGTCAACAATAAAATAGATAGCTTTTGAGGGTGAGAGATGACAGCTGTTTAACTAAATACAAAACAAGGTACTCTGCAGTTTTAAAAGGCAAGAAGTGAAAAAAAAACCCCATCAAACATTATATTGATCAAAATCAGCAGGTTAAGTTGTAGAATTGGATAACAGGCTAAACATTGCTGACAAGAATTTAATCGAGTTGCTGAAATGGGAAGGATGTCAAACCCTGAAGTGGTTAATTGTTCCTTTTCCCTATTTTAAGTTTTAGCTTTTTGCAGAGGGTTAGGATCACAGAATTTCATCTCAGATTTAGCAGTAATCACAAGATCTTTTAAAGATAACTAGCGATTTTTGGTGCTCAATCTAGGAACTTTATTGGGTCATGAGCTGTAGTTGACTGCTGATGCTCTGAAACAGCTATAGTGCACATCTCATAAGCTAAGCAGTGAAAATCCATCAAGAGTTTGAAAACTGTGGTCCAGAAGTTGAGTTTTCTCAGGGACAGTATAAAGTGCTTGGAATGTTAAAACGTTTGGGGTGGGGTTTTGGGGTGTTTTTTTTTGTGGTTTTGTTTTTTGTTTTTTTGGTTTTGGGGGTTTTTTTTAATCAGTCTCCAAACGTACCTTTTAATGGTCTATTTGCAAGAATCCAAAATGAAAAGATGGGGAAAAAAAAGAGGCAGAAGGTCTTGGAGTCATTCTAGTAATTAGTAAAAATTGGTTTCATATTTGTATTGTTCTCTGTGGCAGGAGACATTGACATTCAAAGAAAAAAGAAGTGTTAAAAAGATGTAATGAAGTTCAGAGTTCCCAGACTCCTACTGCCCTGAAGCATGTAGATCCATTTCACAATATGGTCACAAAAACTTTAATTTCCAGGTCTAAAATCATCAGATGAATAGATCATTAAACAAGAGCAGGACATTAGAGCAAATAGAAGTGCTGGAAAAGCTTTTGGACACTATTTCCTTTAAGGATTACAAGGAAAATTTTTTTTGAGCAGTGTCCTAAGGTGTGTAACCAAAAGTAGTCCAGCTGCTAAATAAGAAACGTCTTTTTAAATTAACTGTCTTACAAATGTTCAGATTATTGCTACTTAGTGCCTGGTTATTAATTTCTTTTGCACACAAATTTCCAAGGCAGACATAGTGAGGGAAAAATGCAAAAGCTCCAGTTTCCCTAATTCTTTTTAGACTGGTGTGTGCCATCTTCCTCCTCCAGCAACAACACACATTTTATATTGATTATTTTAACAGAGAAGGATTTATAGAATGAAAGCTATCCCTTTCAGCATTCACTGCTCAATGATGTATTAGAAAACATTTATTACTTATACAACAACAACAACAAAAAACAAGAGTAAGTTTGTCCTGTAACTTGCTTCAGGTTATCAATAACATTAAAGTTTAAAATGGCAGACCTCAACCTTCTTGCCTCTTTTATAATTCTTTGGCTTTGCAAAAACTTTGAGCAGGTAAAGGAAGGAGCTGGGGTCCCTGTAGGGGAAATATAAACAGATGGATTTGTTTCTAGGTCTAAGAGTACTGCATAGGAAAGATGACTCCAAATAAACTAAACGGAGGGGGCAAAGAACTGCTGCTGAATTGCATTTAGAATTCAAGATATCCATCTGTGGCAGTGGCACGTAGCCAATATCTTTTCAGGTTTTGTTTTTTCGAATTGAAAACAGCTGGGATATTATTGGCATAGAAACTGCTTTACTGGTCTGACTCTGACCATAAGTTTTGGAGTTTCCAAGAGGATTCTAGCTATTTTTATAGCAAAAACTGAAACTTAAATGAGGGTTTGCTCCTACTGAAACTGTCAAAGCACATTCCGGGAATCTCAGCAATTTACCAAGTAATCACATAGTAAGCAGCTATAAAGTAGAATGGTTATTTACAATCTACAAAATGGTTTTATACAATGTAAGCAGTTGCAACACTTCTATCAAAGGTTTGATCAAAGAGAGAAAATGTTTTTTAAAATTGTTGAAGAAAACACATGCCTGCTTTTCAAGCCAGCTGTTCTATCTAGTATTTTAGCTGCAGATTTAACACTCTTTGAATGGGTTCAAAACTGAAATAAGGGAAGTGTTACGGTGAACCCTATCCCAGCTGAAACCAGGAGAGAAAGGGAAAGTAAAGTCCAACATTTGACACTATGTAAGAGTATTTAAGAGGGTTACCTGAGAACACGGAGTGTAGGTGAAAATTCCATGTGACATTTCTTCTGACAAAGACAGTATGCACATAATTGTTCAAGTAATTACAACACATAGATTGCTGACCCTTTTGTAAACAGGGATGAGTGTATTAATTTCCTGTCCTGAAGCTGGGAAAATGAGGTGCAGGGATGGCATGGGGATGTGTGGATGGATCTGACTCCAGTGTACATTGTGTCTCTGTGCACCAGTGGGCTGTCCCTGCTAGGTTATCTACTGGTACTGCCCAGACACACTTAAGGGAAGTGCCCTTTCTCATGGAAGCATTTAAGCACCTGTTTCAACTCAGCCATGTTCTTATTTCTTCCAATGTGAACTCGGATTGTAGTGCCACCAAGTTAATTTTATGCCTAATATTAAGTGCTTCCATGTGTGATGTCTTGAAATAGAAGCAATGTTTGGAATGTGTTCAAGCACGTTCCTGAACTGGTCCCAGTGCTGGCCTTTCTCCTTCCAGAAAAAATATCTGGACGACACATAAGAGATTTCAAAAGCAGTTTTGATCTGCATTAGGAACTATCTTTAGTGTAATGATGAAGACAAAATACTGATTTGTTTCACTTGCTTAAAGGAGCAGAAAAGAAGGAACTAAAGAATTGTCATGGAATATTTGTTTCACTTATAGACAGAATTGCTACAGGTTTTGATTGCAGAGAATTATTACCAGCATAAAACTATGAGAAGTGCAGCAGAGCTAGACCAAAGATGAATTGATCACTGCAAGCTGTTTCTAACAGTGCATCATAGTCACTCTTTAAGAAGTAGTACATTTCACAGAGTAGATCTTGAGCTTTTCCCAATAGATACCCTTGTTGCTGCCAGCCAAATATTTAAAAACTTTGTTAGCCAAGAGTTATATCCAGATCATTGTATCTAATAGGCAACAATGGGTTAATCCTCCAAAAATGTATCCAGTTCCCTTTAGAATCCATATATACTTGTCCTCTACACCACCTTCTGGCAAAGGGTTCCACATGCTAGCTTATTGCACAGAAACCCAGGAATCTGCCAATGTGCTTCTGTAACCAGAGCTCAGGTTTTGTTAGCAGAGCTCTGGAGTGTTAAAAGGCTTTAGCCCCCAGCCTCTCCCTCCTGCCATCCCTACCAGCAGGTACTATCAAGGGCAGGGAAGTAGATCCTCATGTCACTTGCACAGCATCACCGTCAGGTTACTGACAAAGATCTTCACCTCTTCTTTATACATCGCACTAAAATGGCTTTCTAAAACACATCATGGTATAATAATAATTTTTCAAAAAGAGTCTGGGGTAGCATTAATATCTCAAATACATTTTTCAGAAAAAATGGAAGATTAGTGACCCCATCCTTAAGTGGTGTAAAAAAGTGACATTTCAGTAATCTCAGCAGCAGTGTGCAGACTGACACTGAGCGTCTTGGACTCTCTGTGGCTTCTGATCAGTCACTTCCATCTCTTCCTCTGCAGCATTCCAGATATCGTCACCTGTCCTCCTCCCATGGAGACAGAGAGACACCTCAATCACCATAAGGCATTATAAACTGTGACAGAACACTATGTCCAAGGACAGCCTCTGGCACCAAGGAAAATTAATATTTCAGTAGCTTGAATGTCAAAAAAAAAAGATTTTCATCAGACATTGTCCTGGATCCTTGCACTCTCCATACACCATAGAAGTACTCTGCATGTTAATAGCATCTACAATTAAAAAAAAAAATGATTTGGGTAATAAGGGAGCTTCCAAGTCTAAAGCTTATACTTGGTAAATATGTAACTGATCACCACTATTCTGGGCTATATGAAGGACATTTTCATTTAAAAGATTAATATCTGAGCTGACTGTATATTTGAATTTTTAGGAAAGTGTTTTAGTGAGAAAGGGGTTTTGAATATAGCAGCTCAGAGGCCAAGTACTATTCCAGAGAGGACTGCACACTCAAACTTGAAACAAACAAAATGAAGCATTATTTCTTCTTTCTTTACATTTTTTCTCTGTTCACCCTAATTGTGTTTCTTTTCTTAGTTGTCCCCTCTGAATTTAAATGTAGATTGTCCTCAATTTTTATTTCTTGCCATCCAAATATTTTAAGACATGTTAAATAGTCTGAAATAATTAACAAATCTCCAATATCATCAGAAGCTAAATATGATTCTAAAGGTTTCCCTGTTTCATTCTGGATCAAGTAGGCTTAACAGTATGGACTATATTTCAGTAACTCTTAATCATGACTGTGAGAATTTTGCGTCCACCCGATCTTAGGAGAACAAAAGATGTCACTGAACCTGCAAGCTAGGTGTTAGAGGTGTAAATTTATCAAATATGATTGAGATTTGTTGAAAGCCTATTTCAGAGAAAATGTAGCTGAGCACACATAAAATAGTGAGAACTCCAAGGTACACATGATATATTAAATCAGCCTGTAACCCAACTTATTCCCAGTTAAATCTGTGGCATCTTTAGAATGTGCTGCCTTCCGAAAGGACATAGCAAGGACTTGACAGAAAAGAGCTCAAAGGTGCCAAATTACAAGAAGCATCTACAAGCCTGAAATACTTACATTAACCCATGGATGCTCAAGAACTTGCAAGGCTGAGAATCGCAGATCTACATCTACTTGAAGCATCATTGTGATAAGTTCCTGAGAAATTGAACCGTGGGTCAAATTTAAAGAACATTTTTAAAGAACAAATCAACATTTAATTCATTAAGGAATTCTTTAACTGATTTTGTAAGAGTGCTAAAAGAGAGTGAACTACCAACTGCAGAAATATACTAAGATATTTTTTTAAATAGAGCAACTAGGAACTGCTGAACTCAGCTGAACTTTTAAATCAATATCTAAGAGTACCTTGAAAAGCTAGAAGACAGTCTGAGTTACAGTTCTGAAGCCACTGTTTAAGAGAAAAGCACTTAATACAAAATGTGCAAAACAGATGGTCCCATGAAATTAGGTTAGCTTCCCATTAAGAAAATGCCAAATCCTCTGCAGGAAAAAAAAAAAGCCAGCAAATACAGAATTTTACTTTAAACTCTTGTATAAATGATATAGAAGGTATTAAAAAAAACCCCAACACTTAAAGACATTATTTTTCATCCTCTAATTTCCACTGCAATTACCTAGATTTCAACTAGCATGTAAATAATGTGTATCTAATTCCACCACTGAGTGGAGGGCATGGAAAATAGGATGGTAATATGACAGCAAGTAAAGGTATATCACCAAATACCAAAACTAGTAATTCTTAGTGACAAGGATAAGTTAAATGGATAGGTTAATGCTTCAAAAAAGAAATTTCAGACTGAACTATTTGGAAGGAGTTTTACAGGAAAACACCACACCCAAAGGACTTGCAGGGTTCCCATTAATGATGCTATGAAATAAAGCCTGCTACAACACAACACTTAGTTTAGAGAACTTCCAACTCTGTGACTGTATCTCATTCATTAATCTCATTAGTTAACAGGCTAAAATGTTAGTCCTGATACTCCTCCACATACCTGTAAAAGCAGGGTGTAACTCTACAAAGAATAGAAATTCAGAGCTACTCTCATTACCTGCATCCACCTCCAAATTTCACTTTTTTCTTTGTGATTAATTAAACACTGTCACACTGAAGGAAATGAAGACAGTTTTTCATGGATTTGTCTTACAGATTTGAACAGAAAACTGGCAGAAAGTAAGCACTTATCTATCTACAGAATGACCATATGATTTTTTTTTTACATACACATATATATTATCACTCTGTCCACATATATTTATACATATGACTATAGTGAATGCCAGATCCCCAGAAAATCTGAGTTAAACTGTTGCTCTAGTGCATTGGTGAGAGTTAAAAAGCTTGATCTGCTCTGCAAGTATAATGAACTCTGCCAAGGTCTGTATCTGTAAATAATTATATCAGCCTTAGTACACCGAAGGCTGTAGGTCAAGAGCTGGGACCAGAACAAGTCTTTATTTCATACCACACTGCAACAATAAGGCAGTGGGAGGGCTGGTTCTTTGACAGAAAGAAACAACAGACATAACAGCTAATGGGGCTAATAAGGGAAATCAGCCTTCCCATCAGTACATAATGTTCAAAGGCCCCAGGTTGGTACCTGATCCCTCTCATAAGCATACATAAAGCACAGTCTAAGGGAGCTTTCAAGCTAAGAAGTGTAGGTCCAGCAAAATTACTTTAAATTTCTCTTAATCAATTAGGGCTGCTGGCGTCTCTGTAGTAAGACATGATACAGAGATATGATGTCCATTTCAGAATGGGGATCATTTCAGAACCACCTGGAGTCTCATAGAGTGACCAAATGAAACATATTTGGTGACCCAAAGGAACTTATAGGTGTAGCAGGAGATGTATGAGGCATGTCAAACACAACATTGTGAAAGAACAACATGCATTAGGTACTCCCACTGGAAATAATATTGTAGAAGAAAGTACCATCAACTATAAAACTCACCTTTGCGGAATCAGAAATGTTGTCCCAATACGGAGATGGAAAATCCATCTGTCCCATCAAAATCTGATCGAAAAGCACTTCTTGGTCATCTCCACTTCTGTAAAGTAAAAACCAAAGAAAACCAACAACAAAATCCGAAGAGAAATTATTTTCAGATGTGGTTTCAATAGACTTCTTGAAATTGCTTTTAATTTTTGATCCCTTAGTATGCTTTTGGAAGTTGTTGTTTCCCTCCAAGCATGAAGCCATGGGTGTGAATGGTGAGATCATAAAATACAGTGTATTTGGTACACTCTTCCTGAAGTAATTCTGTCTTTAGGGTTGTCCACAAATTTGCAATTCCTTTGAGGGGATAAAATATTTGACATGTCCTTATTAAGTGGCTTAGATTTTAATTACCTTCTACCAACCACAAAATATGTTGCATTTGGTCTATGAAAGAAGATGGTTATTTCACTATGTATTTAAAACATCAGGCAAAGGCACGCAGAATCTGTAATGAAGGCTCTTGTTTTGTAATGCAATGAAGTTTTAACTAAAATAAACACAAGACAGAGATTTTACAGTAAAATCACAGACATTTATGGGCTTGTGTAAAACACTATGCAGAACATAGTAAAAAACCCCAAACCCCACAAGCAGAGAATTCTACCAGCGGGAATCTCTGTGCTTAATGCAAAAGGAGCACAGGGACCAATTTACATAACAGGGATTTGAATAGATCAGTCCATACCCACGGAATGGAGGAAAACCACAGAGCAGGATATAAGTAATCACACCCGCTGCCCAGATGTCCACCTTCAAGCCATATCTAGAAGTGTGAGAGACATGATTAGAGACATCCAGCTCCTACAGACTACAGTGCAAAACCAGAGGAAACATGCTCAGAATCATTAGAAACTTCTTATAAATTCTCATCTGAACTTTCTCTACATACCAATCCTAATTCTGCTTTCAATTATTTCTTACATTTACATCTTAAAATTACAATAGATCAGAATGTGTGAGTGCACAGAAGACATTGGGCTGTATTCTTGAGTTAGGGAGAGATGCCTATCAACATGAAGTCTGCAAAAGTCACATGGGAAGCTCAAGCCAGCAGGCATTTACTCCGTGGAACAAATCAGAAGAGGACACTGTGTGATAATGAAATAGAATTAAGTGAATGGTAGCGAATAGCAGGCTCGGAGAACAGAATTACTTCTGTTGTATCTGCAAATGGCTAATGAGTAACTCAGTGTTAAGCTGAAAAGTTTGAGGCCAATAACTGGCAGAGGTTGACCAGCATAACTCCAAAGTTGGCCCTGAGCTGATTTGGATAAGATAGCCTCCAGAGGTCCCTTTCAACTGAATTGTTCTAGCCATGATTCTGCATTATAGCCAACCAAAGGCAGCAAAAAAATCTAAATTGCAAGAACTCCTGTCTGGCACAATGGCAAGAATATGCTCTACTGAGTACACATCAGTGTATCATCACTAGAAGTGATTTACCCAGTTTCAGCGATGATTTCTGGAGCTACATATGTTGGGGTCCCACAGACAGTATATAGAGGTCCATCCACAATTGTTGCTAGGCCAAAGTCTCCTAGCTTCAGGGACTTGCTTCCATCTTGGTGTTCATAAACCTAAATCAGGAGGAAAATTCAAAGACTTACCACAGTACCGTCAAGGTAACTACTATATCAATTGCTAACTGCCTGAAATGTTCCTTCTTATTTACAGTACTTTTGCTCCTCCTTACCTTCAACTTATTTCTCTGCATGCTTTGAAAATTCACAGACCATTTGGACAACTTCCCTTGAGCACAGTCAGGGTGTTTGGGAAAGACTTATCTCGCTACCTGGCCAACAAAGGACATACCACTTGCTAGATGCTAAAGCCCAGAAGCAAATGCGAGACCTTCCAACAGTGACTCTCCCAGGTTAACTCCCCACTGAAGCCAATTCACAGCACAGGGGGTTTGAGTTTATCCATTTTACTTGCAGAGTGCTGAGAGGTTGGAACAGGAACTTCAACTGCTTAGATAATACAAAAGTGACTGGACTGATAGCAGTTCCAGGTTCTTCTCTGCGTGCTGAAGTCACAAGACACAAACCTGGCTGGACTATTTCACCTAGAAACACTGTCCTCTCCTTGGATACCTGCGACACACCAATGAGCATCTTGCTGGCATGGTACCATCATGATCAACGAGACGTGGGCAGTTAGGGCTGCTAATGGGTGAAAATCCTGTCTTAAAACATGGTCTTCACAGCAGCAGTGTGGGTTTTTATGGGTGCAAAGGGAGATTAACATGTAGTCACCAGGCAAAAAAAAAAAAAAAAAAAGCTAGAAACTTCATTAAAAAACATGTAATTTTAAAACCTGGCTCAGAGCAAAAGAAAAGCCCCAAACCTGCAAACACCAAAAATCTACAAAAAAATATTTAAAATTAAAAATATAAAAAGGTATCTAAATTAAACACTAGACTGTAAGTCTATTTTTAATCCAGCTGCTGGTTTGAGTCCTTGCTTCCCATTTTGATTTTTTTTTAAAACAGTACCTTAAAAAAAATAGAAATTGTCTACAGGAGGCCTTTTTATAACATATATGCATCACTTTATTATTTTGCAACCCAAACCAAAGCTCTATGCAGTCTGGTTCACCAATAGTGCTATCCTGACAACAGGATAGGAGCAAAACTACAAAATTAGGAGCAAAACTGCAAAAACAGAAGATATCATACTTCCCAATCAAAACCAAAATAATCCTTAATATGTACCTTGACCAGCTACTCCTACATCCAAAATCACATTTATCTACACCTGTTTTAAGAAGAAACTCCTAGATTTTTTTCTAATAAAAATACAATAAATTCTACAAGGGACCCTTGAAGAGTTCACTTGGTGCAAAAATAAATTTTTGAAGTCTCTCACTACTGTTTGCTACAGATTTGCTATAACTCATGATAATTAGTTATATTAAACAGTCCCCATCCCCCAATTTCTCATTTGTTAATGTTAGTTAAGTCTAGAGAGAAAACCCCTCTCTATCCTGAATCCCTGCTTACCAGGTGATACAGCCACAAGTAGACATTCAGAATACACAAAATTCTTCTCCTCTCCTTATGTTATTTTTAAGAATTCAACTGGATCTTTAAGAGGACCAGCAATTTAAAATGGATTCACATTTCTCTTCTACTAAGCCAGAAAAAAGATATGTTTATAGAAAAGCACTGGGAAAAAAAAAAGCAATTATGGTTTTATTAAAAACACAGATTGTTAAATACATCTGGTTCCTGAAACTAAAGAAAGTGCTCTCTGAAATGGCAATATTAAATCTAATTTCAACAACAGTTTTAATTAAAGTCTAGATACCAGGACTTTAAATATTCACTTGCTGAAAAATGTAAAGTGTGTACTTAGACATCGAGAGCTGAATCCAGACTAATTAGTACTTCATACTCTATGTCATGCAGTTATCTTTTAGAAAGCCCTCTCTGAGTTCTGCTAACCTAGTCAACATTCCTAAGTTCCTTCCTTCACCAGACCACACCTTGTGTGACACATCTATACTAGAAATTCACTACAGAAGACGATAGCTTGTCAGTATTTACCAACACGGAAGGTTTCGTGCTGTGTATTTTCTAGTATTCTGCCTCCTCTGTTTCTAGGAATTACTTTCGTTGGAATACTGCTTCAGTTGACTTGTAAAACTGAAGAAAGTAACTTTTCCTCACCCTGTTATAACTCCATATAAAAAAGAGCCCAGTGTGAAGCTGTGGTATGTTACTTGCAAGTCAAGGAATGGGAAAGATAATTTAACGCTCATGTTATTCAGAAAAAATGCTATATATATGTTCCTGCATTTAAGTACTGAAGGGCAATTAAAGGAATGGGGATTAGTGCAAATTGCCCACTATGCAGTGTTTTCACTGTTTTAACTAAGCAATAAAGCGGTGTAATTGTACTACACTAATTGAATGCAGCCACACATAATTGTATGTCGCCATATGTATCCTATTAGTATAAAGACTGTCAGTATTTTCTAAGCTGCTCTTGTGATCAGTGCAGATGGCAACAGTCAGAGAAGTTGTTCTCTAGGGTTTATTATAGGGCTATAAAGACATCCCATGACTTGACAAAATAAACGTTCTAAATAGCAACAATTATGAAAAATGTTCCAATTAAAACATGGAAGACTCCCTAGAGAACAAAAAAAAAACCCAAAAAAAGCTATTCATCACAGGTATTCAGCGTACCCTAAACTCTGGGAGAGTTGACTGTTAGGTGGACTTTACATGCCTTGGGGATAATATGGAATATTTAAGCAGTTAAAAAATAATGGGTGCTGCCCATACAACAGGTTCATACACAAAGATTTACTAGCAGGATCTAGAGCTGATCGCACAAATCAGCTCTAAGCATGAAAGTTACTTTTGGGAAGAAGGAAAAACAAAAAGAGAGAAAGAAGGAGATGAGGGGGTTGGTAAGAGATGAAATAAAGAAGCTCCAGATGAACATCCTCTTCTGGGCTCCCTCTCCAGAGCAGCACGTTTCCCTTCACTCCCCATGTTTTCCTGTCATGACTTTATTGCCTTCCTCACCCGCCCTGTTGTTTTTTCCTGGTAATGGGGCTGGTTAGCCTTGTGACGTGGTCCCGAGGTTCCTCTAAACCTAAAGTTACAACCCATGGGTAGGAAAACGGTGTGTGAGAAAGGGCTGATTCTCTCACTAGTGTCCAGGAGAACCTGTTATAACAACACTACCAGGATTTGCATGTGCAACACTGTGAGAGTAACAGAGCAAAAGCCACAGCACAAGAACAACAAGGGAAAAATACCATCATGACCACTTAGGTGAAGGGTTAAAGAGCTGCAAGGAAAAGGGCAGGCTACAAAAGGCAAGTAGAAGGTATTTAGCAAAAGAAATGCTAAGACCCACGTGGCATTTTTCAAGTGTTTTATAAATGCCATGAAAATAACACTAGTTGCAATCTTGTGACATAATGAACCACACAACCCAGTTGACAGCTTGGATAAAAACAGAAAGGTTCAGAGACACTGAGGCCACAGGGAGCCAATGTCAGAGAGGGGGTCAGAGCTCGGTAAGGCTGGTTCCAAAGTGCTCTTCTAAGGCAGCGTTCATTTCTTTCAAGGACCCGATAAACCTTAGAGAATTAATATAATTTGTGAACCAAATACCGGCTTTTGAGAATTAGGATGCTGCAAGAGGTTAAATGACTCACTGCTCAGTCTCAAAATCAAGGCTCAACACTGATAAAGTCACTTAGAAACAACTCAGCTACAGTGTGAACAGTGTATCATTGCTGGTAGTGAGTAATTACCAGAAAAGCTGGGCAGGCAAATCTAATCCCTTCCCTGCTGCCCTCACGTCCTGCCTGCCTTTCCCTTTGCCCCCAAAAGTTTAACTCTGACAACGATAGACTTTAGGTATTTATAGAGAAGTCAAGACAGCAGTAGCACAAGCCTTGTTCCCAACCAAGACCCTCCTGCACACTCCAGGCACAGCTTTAATGGATCCTGGCATGTGATTGCTACAAGACCTGCATGCAGTCACATGTCAACACCAGCACCAGCACAGCAAATGGCGCAGAAGGGCCGAGAAAAGTGTATCAGTCATTGTATCTAATGAAACTCCTACCCACTGTGTTTTCAGCAGTTTCTGGAAAATGAGGGCAGGTTACTTCCTCACCCAGAACTGCAAAAGCACCTGCAACTAGAGGAACTTCAACCATAAAAATCCCACTCCCTGGAAGTCTAGTAAGATCTACTGGAGGCAACTTTCCCATAAAACCTCTTCAGTGTCAAGCAGGACTAAATCCATTAAGTCATGGCCAAGAGTGTACCCAGCTGAGAGAATTGAAATTCTGTGATTCTATGAACACTGTTTTACAGTTGCAGAATATATGGAGAATTGGGACATCTTGATACTGGAACATGTCAGCAAATTTGGGAAAGCTCAGAACAGTGAAATAATCAGGAGAATCTAATTTCTCAGGAGAAATAAAACTATGTGGAGGATACAATTGCTACATTCAAGTCTGCAAAATTCTCAGAAGACTAATTGTCAGGGTATATTTTACATTGTCTTCAGTGGATAAGGCTCATACAGATTTAGTCAGAAAAAGGAAGATTTAGATTGCCTATTTGGGAAAGTGGCTTAATAAAAAGTGCCATAGGATTATTGAGGAGATGCAGTAAGGGAAGGAAAGACACTGAAGTCTCCTTCTGGCTCTGCTCTGGTGCACGATGTGATTAGGGTACAGCATTTACACACACCATACTTGTAAAACTAAAGTGTTGAATTATTTAGGCACTGACAGAAGTACAGAATAGTCTTCTGAGAACAGAACACTTCTATTTATGAAAAAGAAGTTGAAATTATCCTGCAGTTTACTAGAAGTTCACTTCTAGTGATCCCAGGAATAACTCTGCTGCTGTGTCCCACGGAACAATCTAGACATACCACCTTATGTTACTGTAATTTCTGTGATAGCTGTTATTCTTAGGACAGCTTTACAATGCAAAGGTTAAAATTAAAAGATCAATGACTTAAAAGACTGAAATAAACTTGGCAGGCATTGGAAGTAGGAAGTGCAGACCTTCTCTCACACACTCCCAAATTATCAACAATACTGAAAGCTGAATCTTCACTTACCAGTAGATTCTCTGGCTTGATATCCCTGTGGACAATATTCAGGCTGTGAAGATATTTGATGGCACTAGCCAGATTGTAAAGCATCCCACTGGCATCCCGCTCTGTGTATTTGTTGGTGGAAGTAATAGCATCAAAAAGATCTCCTCCCTGGAGCAAAATACCACAGGATATGAGCAATTTTGCTTGTGAAATAACTGAAAAATTTAGGAAACATCAAGGAACAGTTTTCAAGGAGGGGGGAGACGGAGGAGGAGGAGAGGAAGGAAGCAGTACAGTTTCCTTGCAGCTATGGGTACTGTGATGACATCCCCTGTAATGGCAGATCAATAATTCAGAACCATTAGTCATGGCTGAGTTCGTCAGCCAAGAGGCTGGAGTTTCTACTGCAAACCATTCCCACCTGCTGCTGCTTTTGTAACATGTCCAGCACTTGCCAACCTGTGTGTTCAGAGCCCTTTACAGATTTCTGGCAAGACTACATACTTGCGTGTCACGATGCCATGTGCCAACTCTTGCCACTCTTTATTATAATCACTGACAGGCTGACACCAAATTTTTGCCCAATGCCTGACTGAACCCCAGAAAGATAAAGGAACTCCAAGTGAAATTCAAACTAGCTACCTATCCTTACTGCTATCATATTTTAAAAGTCTGATGCCATATCATAAAGCTTTGAAAACGTGGATATTAGAAACTACTTTATCTGCTCAAGACGTGAAGTTTTTGGCAGTGTGATGCCTCTTGCAGTTAATACTGATGAACTTTTACAGCATGTATGTCAGGCAATCACACTGGGAGACACCGGTGGCAGCTTGTGCCATTTCCAGCTCATCATGCTGCCTAACTCAGCTAAAAGCTACTGTCAGTGAAAGAAAAACAAGAAAACAAGAAAGAAAGAAGGAAAGAAGAAAAATAGGAAAATTAAGTGAAAGTCCTCAAAGTTGAAGTGATCTTCACCAGGGTCTGAGGCAGCCATGACAGTATTTTCAGAGGTGAGCTGACAAGTGGGGAGAAGGAACAAGTAAGTGCTTGGAGAAAGAGGAAAAAGTAAGTTTAAAGATGAGGTTAAGAAGGGACCTTGGTAGAGTGGAGGAAAAAACAATGATTTTTTGAGAGATGCTACTTTGGCCAAAATGAAAGCAGCACCATAAAGAAAACACAATAAAACAACAACAATTAAAAAAAAAAAAAGGGAGGGAAAGGATAACTCTAAAAAACAATGGAAAAATTCCCTGTTGCAGTCAAAACATCAAGAAAAAAAAATCACAGGGGACTGTATTTTAAAGAAAAACTAGGTCTATTTGGAACGCAACAGAGTTCCAGCTTTGCCAACTCTCATAGTTTTATCAACAGCCTCAAGATATTTTCTGGGGTTTTTTAAGGCTCAATTCCAGAGTAAACAGTTTTTTCACTAAGAGAAAAGAGGAGGGGGAAAAATTAAAAAAAAAAAAAAATTCCAGGCATCATGGCTACGGAGAAAATGGTAGGAGAAGAGAACCACCAAAGACTCAAACCTGATAAAATAGACTTTATTTGTCATAAAAAAACAAGCAAACTATTAAAATGTTTGCATTGTTGAGGTGCAGATGAAATATGCCAGGGCAGATTTTTTCCCATTGTAGATGCAAAATCCCAGCTCTTTGGAAATTGCTAACAGCCAACCATTGTCAAATCTGGACCACATCAAACTCCTTGCTATGGCTGGTGACTGTTCAAGACACATCAAGATACATAGTGTCAAGGAAAAGGAAGAACAAAAGGCCAAGCTAAACCAGATAGAGGATTAGAGAGAAAGAGGCCAAATATTTGGCAAAAGTACAATACCATGTACTTCATGGCATTATCTGATCCCTAAGTATTAGATATCAGCATGTGGCAAAGTATGTGAGATAAATAATCTATCTTCCCTAAGCTCCTTCCTGTGAAACCCCTGTACCAGCTGCTTTTTAACATGAGGCAGTGGATTAGACAGATCTTTGGTCTTATCTAATACGTTCCAGATGCTCAGGAGAAGTGTCAATAACATCAGCAAAGCATCTGCCTCCAAACAAAGAAAATAGTCTGAGCTGAGATATGAGGAGCAAGAAGGAAAGAAGCTGAGCCTTAAAAACAGAAGGAAAAAATTTGGCTTGAAATCAGAAGAAAAGGAACAAATGTTCATGCACAGGAGAAACACAAACTCAGAAAAAGATAGAAGATGCAGAGCAATTTAAGAGATGGTCAAGCCAATCTGAAGCAGAATAATTTTCTTCATTTAAGCATCTGCTGTACTCAGCAAAGTTTCTTATCAGGTAACCTGCTAAGAAAAGAGAGCATAGACTTTGTCTGGGATTCTCTACAGTTAAAAGAGAGGTGATATCCTGGAAAGAGTTAACAGAGCTGACAGCTATATCAGGCAGAATTGTTTTCAGACTTTCCTCTCCCCAAAGAGCACTTTAACCTGCAAGGTTCTGCTAAGCCCATTCACACAGCAGGTCACTATCATTTATTCAGGCACAAGGGGTGAGTTCAGGATGACATTTCAGTCTTAAATCCCCTGTTCTGGAGTGAAACAGGACCAGCAACATCTGAATACAGTTTTTATCATCTGTGCATATGAGGAAGTGCACTTGGAACTACAGTAACCAATTATTTATTTATTACCTTGTTATGTAAATGATATGATCTCTCTTTTTCTTCTGCAAAAGTGAAATCATATCCTGGAGCAGTAAAAGAAACTCTGCAATAAATCTTGCTTCTTAAATTGGCCAAAACCCTGTTAGGTTTGAATAACAATTTTGTTTCGCTGTGTAAAAAGGCAATGTGCCAGAAACCAGGTCTTTGCTTCCTTTTACAAGCACCACTTGCAATGTGTTTATATTTGTATTTATGAAGTGCTTTTTCTTACACTTTACAAAGCAATGAATGGCCTATCTGCCATGAGGTGAGGGCGGGATTTGCAGCAGTCACTTATGTCAGACATGTTACTGCCAATTAATGCAGGGTGGTATTAACTGAAACCGGGCTCTGCAGTATCAAGCCTTTTCTCCTTGCCTTTCTTTCCTGTCTGCAAGTTTGATTTAAAGTCAGGTCTTCAAAAGTCAGTCAATAACAGATGGTTAATCAATTCTAACAGTGCATGCTATGAAATGGTAACAGTCAGCAATTGATAAATTAACAATTAATGTTTTTCCAGAAATACCTTCCCTGGTGCCCACAGAGTGCAACAAGTTTTTTTTTTCCAGTTACAGATTAAGGAATAGATGTTTACTTCAAAGAAACAAAGCTGACTTCCCAGAATCAAGACATTTCTTCTAAATTTCTTCTATTATTCTACATAAAAGTAAAGAATTTTAAAACAGCTTTTTCTAGGATATGAGAAGTATAAAGATGCCTATAAAGCCCTTCCACAGAATAACTAAAAGCATAAGTATCTTAGTATGTGCAGTAATCCTGAAGAGTAAAGAAGAAAGAGTGCAAGAAAACAGATTTTTCCAGAAAGTGAATATAATGCATGGGGTATTTTATACACATATTTCAGGCTAGTTGTTTTCAAAGCATTATCAGTCCCCTCCTCTCTCATTTAGCTGAGTAGGACTTCAATTAAAAATCCATTGGACACCACAGTTTACACATTTTTCAATCATGAATAGCACAGCAGGCTGCACCCATAAAACCAGCTATGTGCTTACATCTTGGCAGGTTAGACAAGGCACAGCTTTTACTTCTCAGCACACCTCATGGGTCCAAGGTGAAGGATTTGTCAATGCAGGCTGAACCTGTGGCTACAGTAGATTACAATGCTGTGCAAGAGGATTGAGGTACCTTTGAAAAAGCTCCCACAGATACTGAGAAAAACTGATGGTAGCATGGATCTCATAGTGAGCTCACTTATCATAGAATAGAGCAGTAATTATGATTAAAATAGTGGTAGATGGCTACTGGTATCTGACCTCAAGCTGTGTTATTTCACATTGCATGCCTGAGAGTGAGAGAGGGCTGTGATTGTGAAGGGAGTGGGGAAGTTATTCTGGGGCTGGTTACACAAAGGTATTCATGGTGTGAAAGAGTGCCAGTATTTTTCTTTTTACTTAGGATTTAACTTCTCCATCAGAGAAAAAATAGGGATGCTCCTGTCAGCTCCTTGCCACCAGCATCTCCTCGGAGCTTGGAGGTGGTGGACAGTAGGGTTAGTGGGACTATAAGCTCCACTCAAGCCAAGTAGGGCATCTGTCAGGTTCAAACCCAAGGGACAATGGTGCCATCTCCTAAATTGCGGGGCATGGAATGAGCTTCTCTTAGGTAACAAGACTTTCCCAGACTGCCACAAGGACAGGGAAAATCTGTGGCCATCCACCCATGAGCCACACTTAGCCTCCCAGCTTTGGACTAGGAACATGGCTTGTGTTTCTGGTGCTGCCACAGAGCATGGGGCATAAAGGAAAAAAACAAAAACACTTGTCATTCCACTTGCTCTTGTATTCCAGACCAGAGATTGAGAAGCTCTTTAAGAAACACTTGGACCTGGGATTACCCTATCTAACATCTCAATGAGGTGCCTACATTAAAGGCATCCCCTAACCTCCACCTACAAACAGAGCAAAGCCTGTAACAATCCTGCTTGCCAATAATTGCTTTCTCTCATGACCTCCGATGATGCCTGCTTCTAACCATGGATACAGAGGACGCCCACAGAAGAGGACCACACTCTTAATCTGAGTGGAAGTGATCTGGGAGCCAGGTTTCAGAGTGCCTGATTTGTTCAGAAGTGTTGAGTGTGCACGTAACAGGCCTGCACACAAGTACTGCTGCTGTACAGCTTCTTTGTCATATTTGTCCCTAAACACTTAAAACTGTGGATTTCCCAGGCATAGGCATGATGGCTGCGCCCAGAGAACGTGCTGATCAGGATACAGAAATGGAGCTGGCTGGTGGAAAGATGTCCTTCCCACAGAGTGGCTGAGGAAGGAAGGAGAATCGCAAATCCTACTAGTGAATGTGAAAAAGAGGTGTATCCTCTTAAAGTACATATGGAGGACAAGATGCCTTCAGTTGGTTTTTGTTTCAATTTGTACAATTCACTCAAGTATATTGTTACCACTTTTTATGCACATTGACATACTTGTGTATTAGTACCAGAACTAAAAAAATTCATATTTGTTGCACTGCATGATTCACAGTATGGGGGAAAAGGATGACCTGGTCTGAGCTTCATAATCCAGTTTGAATATATAATTCCATCAGAGAGTGAATAAATGCATGGGATCTGGAAGTTACTGTGAAGAAATAAATAGGGTCAAAAATATAAAATACTGCATTCGCAAATTTACGTTTCAGAATAGGACCATGCTTTAAATAACAGGCTTTTCTCTTTGACTTCCCCCTTTCTTCAGCTTAAATTTAGATTGCTATCAAGGAGGCAAGCCTGACATTATGTTAATATAAAACAATAGAAAGAAAAAGACATGTAATATTGTTTAGATTTAACATAAATTAATAAAAACTAATGAAACCCTTTTACCAAAGAGTTTTGTATTTTGAAGGCTGGTATTTATGGCTATTCAGACTGGGTTAATTGAAAATATATCCAGTCTGAACAGCCATAAGTACCAGCCTTCAAAATACAAAACAAGGCAGATTATAACTTTTTTAAGAGACTTCTTTTGAGGAAGCAAATAAAACTGGTGATATCCAAAGTACTGTCCACAGAGCACTTCCAAGTGTGGCTTACAGAAAGCTAGAAAAATATTTGAAATATCTGAAAGCTATAAAAAAAAGTCTGACAGTGGGTTACACATCTTTCAGAAGAATGCTAGACTACTTTCAGAGACCCCTTCCATTCTAAATTATTCCATGATCCCATGTTTTTTAGTACGCATTATTAGCAATGGAATTTCTCAATATTGTTGAGAAAATAAGCAGCTCGTCTCCAAAATACTCACCTTTACAAGTTCCATGACAAGGTACAACTCAGTTGGCATGTCCATCTCCTCGATCAGAAGCACAATATTGGGATGTTTGACTCGTCTTAAAATAGATACCTCATTCTGGATCATGTGCTCCTGCCACACACCAAAAAAATCTTTAATGACAACAGGTTAGTGGGGAAAAAATTCATAGTGGAAAAATCAGAGAGAATTGGGACCTGCATGGATTCTTCAGGGTTTTTTAAAAACCTGACAGATGTTGCCTCCAGCCATATAGGAGGAACATGTCTAGAAACAACATCAATGTGGTAACTGAAAGGAGAGTGTAACATAGATAAAGAAATGGAGGAAAAGACGTTTCTGATGCAGAGAAAAATGAAATATGGAAGGTTTTAAATTTTTCTCTGATGCAGAATCTTTTGATTTAACAATATAATAGCATCTTCTCAGAGAAACCTTTGTTACAGATTTCAAAAGCTAACGTGGTATAAAACTGACATCAATTTGATTAACCTACTCCTTAGACTTGGTGACCGGTGTTGTTCTAATTATTTGTATTATTTTTTTGCTTTCTATAACATCTAGAATAATGAAAATTGGAGGACATAATTACAGGGGTAAAGAGCAAGGAGTCACACACAACCAACCAACTTGGAGAATCAACATACACGTCTAGAAAGGCACATGACGGCCTTTAATACTGATACTCCAAGAGCCTACAGAGAGTAGGCAAAGGCTTCAAACAAAAAGATTCGTACTTGTCAGGAAGGAGAAATGTACCAACAGCTTCCCAAAACGATCTCACAAAATATTTCTTGGGAAAAAAAAAAAGTGTTTTGTCTCATATGTTTCTTGTACTTACTTTTCCTCTACATTTACTTTTTTTGATTATTTTCAGAGCGTATTCTCTACCAGTTGATCTGAGGAAAGAGAAAAGAAAAAATAATTGTATGTTCAGTCACACTGAATATTTTTCTTGGTTGAGTTTATATTTGTTGTTTGAGTACAATAAATCTAATGAAGACTTCTAGTCAAGTATTTATTTTTTTCAAAAAATGAAGTTTAGATTTGACTGGTATTGTGAACTTGAGCCAAAGTTATTGAATATGTCTACCTGAGAAAAAGACATAAAACTTTTTTTTTTTAATGAAGACATTTCAAATGTTTTAAGAGCAAAAAATCACTTCATTTCTTCATTTTTATGTAAAAATACCACATAGTGTTCACAGGTCCAAACATTTTCAAAACAAAAAGGTTTTATTTTCTATTACACAAAAATACAACTCACATAAAATACTTTTTACTTAAAATGAAAAATTATTTGTTTGCATATCTGCACTCAGCCCTTGGAATAATGTTTTACGTATTCAGTAAGTATAGAATATTTAGCAGAGTTAAATATGTTGGGTTTTAGGCAGAATGTGAAAGGTTCTAGAGACAGTAAGGAATTACAGAGAAATTAAATCAGGATGAGAAAACATTTCCTTTTAAGTACTGTGTTGTTTTGAAACCTTACAATATTTGTCGCTACCATGTGTATGTAGATATCTATTATCTAGAATGCTAACATTAAAAAGTAGCTTGTAAGCAAGTTAAGAGTACCAGCTTGCATTTCTCAATCAAGTTAGAAAACCAAGGATGAAAACAAGAAGCTCTGTTCACAAGCCCTAGTTTCACTATAAGGTTAAATGGAGAATGGATAGTATAAGGAAAAGATCTTACTGAAACATTTTAATTTTGTAATAAGAACCTAAAAAGGTTGCAAATGTCTATCACATTGCCCTTAGGCAGGTGTTTGGCTTAAAATTAAGGAAAAAAAACTTGCAAGAATACAGGGTCATTTTTTTCAGTTTTCGTTTCACAAAACACAGTAGTTAAACTGATACATTAAATTGGTATAAAGTATGTTAAGCAGAGAAATTAGTGTGTCCAAGAGTGTGATCAGTCTGTCAAATAGGACATGCAACATGAGTAACAAACTGAAATCACTGTATTTAGAAAATGACTGTGCATTTTCATTGCCATATTAAAACATGGATAACTCCTCTGGCGATGATGTACCACTACTTTTTAGTTTAAGGAAAAATGGACAGTTCAGTAAAAATCAAAGAAAACACATAAAATATTAATTCTGTTTGAGTTCCCAGGAAAAGAGCAAAAACTGTCTCTATTAGGACATCAACTAAAAGTCTGTCCAAAGAAATCACATGGGATGACAAGGTTTATGAATTGGGGGAAAAAGTACAGCATGTCTGCTCAAGATTTACACAAAGAAAAATTAAAAACTTCTCATATCTGCACTGCCCCACAAAGGGGTTTAATGCTACAGCCTCCTGAAATGGGCCACTCTCCGTGTGGGGTGCCCCTTTCCCGTGCTGCTCTTCAGTGGCTGCAGTCCCAGCTCAGTGAGAGAACAGGAAGAGATTTGGACAGTATTTCTGGGGACTAGAAGGAGGAGGTAGGACAAGTAATACAAGAAATTAAGATATCTGGATTTCAAACTCAGACAAAATATAGCTTCTTTCAACAGGAGTCTCTTTCAAGCTGCTTGGTTGCCCTACGAATGCTTCCTTTTTGTCATGAGAAAGGAAATAGATGGTTTTTGTTGGCCTTGGGAGACTCCATGTTCTCCAAAACACTGGGAAACCTGAGCTAGTGAGGAAATGTCAGAATTTGGAAGTAACTGAAAGTTAAAAATGAACACATATAAAAACACTGCAGGACAAATTGTGCGTTCAATGGAGCAGATATGTAACAAGCAGATGACAAATCTGACTGCTCTTTGTTTTGGTAAAAAGAAAATTAAAGCTAAGATAATGTAAATCCTTTCCCCTAAAAAGCTGCAGAACCGCAGGCTGTCAGCAGCACTGTGACTTACACACCACCAAAAAACATGCATGGCAATGTCACAAAGTTACCGTGAAACAGGCATCTCACCTCTCACCTATCGCTCACTCCAAACAATAAAAAAGGTACCAAAAAAAGAAGGCAACATGTTATGGCTGGACAGAAGTCTGGACCCACTGCACTACCACAGGGCAGGGTTAGATCTCTAGTTCATAACACTGCTCGGTGCCACATTCCCTGGCTCTTCTAAACTTTTGCAAAGTTCACAGGGATTTACGTTGAACTGGAGACAAAAAAATCTTTGTTATTTTTGTGAGTGCATTTAATGTGTGTTCCTGTGCACTCACAGATGCCCAGAAAGGGATTTATGAGTCCTCGTGTGAAAATTTTGGAGATGGTTTTGGCTGCTATTTGGACTGTTCATTGTCAGAGGAAAACACCTGTGAATGTGTTTGAAGTGCCAGAGTGGTTAACCAGTGCTCACGGACTGATCTCACAGCCATGGAAAAGTATCCATGTGACCAGTGAATTTGTGTAACAAGACCCATTCCTACTTGCTTAACACCTCATGGTCCTATTCCTTTGAAGTCTAATGCACACAAGAATTGTACTTCAGAAAAAAATGGAAAAGTCCTCTGTCCCAAGTATCACCCCATTAATTCTGTCTCTGCAAATAATGGACATATCAGACTTTGAAGTGAGGTGGTTTTTGCTTAGAAAGACTGAAAAGAGTATTTTTGAAGGGGTTTCACACGTACTGAATTTACCCTCCGAGTCTTTATTTCTCCTTCTACACTTATGATGGCAAAAGTATACTGATTTAGAAGTGGAAACTAACAGAAATAATTCCACTTTGATTTTCAAGCTCTCCTGAAGTAGTAGCTCTCTGACAGAAATGGGATCTATGGAACAGTGTAGCTAAGAGACCGCAAGACTATATATCTGAGAATACCTGGGTAATCATGCTATTTGAGCACGTATTCATTAGACATGTCATGTTACTGGATACTTTTGGGACTAATGGGCTAGAAAAGAGGCCAGGAAACAGTTTCCACTCAAGGTCTCAAGGATATTGTCATCAGTATTATTTTTAGGTGTGATGGGTCCTATATTTAATTTTGTTCATGTATCTTCTTTCAGCTTGGGAAAATTGTGACTTGCACACTAGCACATTTGTACTGTCTCTCAGCATAAATGGCATTTTCAGCTGAATGACAGTGTATTAAAACCACAACCTTTATTTAACTTCTAATCTGCTTCTCCCAGTCACTACTCATTTTACCTTTAGCTGCCTCTTTCTCTTTTCTTAGTTATATGTTTTCACTCATGTTTTTCATCAGACATGCCCCTCTAGAGGGTTTTAGAGTGCTTTCTTTCTTTCATATTATATTGCTTTGCTTCCTTTAGGTTTCCATACAGTTTAGTGTTCAGATCCTGAGGCCTGACCTGAACAGCTACT
Source organism: Atrichornis clamosus (assembly GCA_013400975.1). Lineage (NCBI taxonomy): Eukaryota > Metazoa > Chordata > Aves > Passeriformes > Menuridae > Atrichornis > Atrichornis clamosus. The sequence continues at coordinate 202,011 of WBMZ01011753.1, forward strand.
GCCCTGTGGATGATCAGCTCCATCATGAACTCACTCTGGCAAAGCACTGAAGGCCTCACCAGAGCTTTGGCCAAGTCCCACAAGCACACTGTCAGCTGACACGAAATCCATGCTTATCCTTTTCCCCAACAGCTGTCTTCATGATCTCCAATTTGCCAGACACTTTTGGATGCAGAGGTAGACCTCTATTTTTCCAAGGAGGCTAGTTTAAAACCAGCCAAGCTAATTTATCATCATCTGCCATGAGATTTAATCTCACTCTCCAGGGTTAAATCATATTCTCACAGGCTAAAGAGCAGAAGTTCTTTCTTTGAGCCCAAAGGTGAGGTTACAGTCTTCTGTAAGAGTCTCCTCTCCAGCATATGGCAGTAGGGGATAGAAAACTTAACTCATGAAATTTCATTCTCAAACCTTGACATCTCTGTTGTACTCTCTTTTGGACATCTCTACCTCTGGCAGCTTTTTGCTTTCTCTGCACTGCTGCTATCTAACATGAGCAATCTCACAACCATTTCACATACATACACATACCTTCTCTCTTTTATATCCCATATTCTCCTATTTTTAATAATACCACCAAAAGGCACCTGCTTACAGCATATATGTCTTATTCCCTAATTTTTACACTCTTAAGGTTGGATACAGCCAGTTCAAATTTGAGCAGATTTAGAAACAGACACATGAACTAGTCAACCTGAACATTTTCAGCAACACTGACATTTGAGGTGACTTGTGACTCCTCTAATATGGAGTAGATGTCTAAAATCAGTGACTATTTTCACCTCTCAACAGCAAAGGTCACTGAAGACATTAGATTTTGGTGATTTTGGTGTCTGCAGTGAGGCTCATAAGCTTGGAAGGAGCATATGTAGTGGCACAAAGCAGGTAAGCAGAAGTTAGATGTCCATTTAATTAAAAATAAACATGGAAGAGAGTACACCTCAGTGTCAAATTGCAGAATAGATGGATCCAAAATTAGCTCTGTGTGCTGACCATCACCTCTACACCACACACGAATTAAAAACTGACATCTTTACAAAGCGTTCCTGCATGTGAAATGTTCCATTGGTCCAAGGTAAAAGGAGACATGCAAGAACATACTGCAAGAAAAGGTGTTCTTTCAGTGCAACGAGAAAGATTTAACACAAGGAACTGGCAGAATCAAGCGAAGTGCAGAAGAACAAAAACCATATAAACCCCACAAAGAATTAAATTCATAGATTGCCCCTTGAACTCATTCTTTTTTCATATGAGAAGACATTAGTTTTTCCATCTGGCATTGAGACATTACCTTATTACGTTTCTATATTCTACAAATAAAGATATGATCTGGAAAAAGCATGACATTAATGATTATGTTTTACAGTAATAGGCATATTATCCTCCTCACCTTTCTATACACTCCTTCACAATAGCAAAATTTCCATCTCCTATAGTCCTTCCAACTTTATATCGCTCTGCTATCGATGCTGGGACCTGGAAACCTTCCTCCAACACTTCTGAAAGAATCATTAGTACATTTTTATTGTTAGTGAAGGAAACACAGATGTTGCACATAACATGCACTTTAAGTCCATGGTTTAGGAGCCTGGAAACCATTCAGTCAGTATCTCACTTACTGTACAGTGAAACCATGCTGCTGACATTGTATATACTCAACAGGTTTCACGCAGATACAATAATGAAAAATAAGACTTCTGGGGGCTCAAACATACCACCATTTGAGCGTTACATTGTTTGCTATTGCCATTGAAATATGCCCCCAAGACAAAACCAAAATTGTATTTTTTTAATTACAAAAAGGACTCTGTGATCTGCACAAGCACAGACCAGCCTCCAAAAAGGGCTGGAACTCCTTGACACAGCATGATTAAATATATGTACCAAAGAAGTCCAACACTCAAGCACTTATTTTATTACATCCTGTAAACTGAGACATCCATAAAACTCCTCATGTGCTAAGTGCTAGTTCTCCCCATCCCCCAATATTAAATATTTAGTTTTTAAACAAATGTTCTCAATAATACTACCTCGCATGCAACCTGGGTACCAGATGTTTAGGTAAAATTGCATTACACAGTATCTAAGCATAAAAAAAGTTTTTAGTTTAATGTGTCTTAGTGCTCATTCCCATATCATTATTTTTAAATGTATTTGAAATAGTGTTACAAATACCTAACATGCCTCTAAAAGCTGACTGTAAACCGCAGCTGATACAAACCACTATGTCAATATTGTAATATTAAAAAAAAGCCTCTCAGAAATGTGATTTGTGTTTACACCCTGTAAGACAGTGCATTTAACTGTATCTTTCTCTGTCCCTTGTTCCAGTTTAGTATTAAAAGTGAATGTTAGGACACCAGGAGGCTGGGGTGTGTCTGAATTCACAGACAGCGTGAGAGTTATTCTCAGACGGGAACACGCGTACACACACACACACGTGTGTAGATGTGCACGTGAGCCAGCACTGTTCGAGCTGACCCTGTCTCTTAGCCAACTTGCTCAAAGCCTTGGCATGGAGCAAGACTATCCATTTATGAGTGAAGACCCAGGACTGCAGTGTGTTCTTTAGTACCATGACAGATGAGACAAAAATATCGAAATAAGGCAGTCAGCATTGCGTGGCTTGCAGAAATAATACCTCAAGTATTCTGCAATAAAAATACCTCTGAAGAGTGATGTCCAGATCAAACCTGATCCAGAGCAAACCTAACTGGTTTGCTAAGGCTGAGGAGCTTCCTCATAGAAAGTCATCCAGCCTGTAATGCTCCCACCTTCTCTCAGCAGGAAGAATGACTCATTTCCTACACAGCTGCTGTTATCACTACACTGACTGCTTTGAAATGTCAGTCTCCCAATGTTACCTTCTGCAGGGCCATCATTTTCATCCATAGAGCTGCAAACTTTGGTGGATGCTAATGAGGTAGAGGAGCCACTGTGTTGGGAGCTCTGGAAATGGAGACACAAATGAAAACAGATGATTTTCAAGAAGCACAAGTACCCACAGCACGTTCCTGCTGGACACATGAACTGGAGAGGCTTCAGTGTTTCCTGAGTAAATTATCAATTTACTTTGGTGAGAGATGTGTGGATGGTTGGGAAGAGTCTAGTTTTTCCACTGAAATTACACTTTTGGTATCCCCATGTACATGGAGAGATCCCTGATCCATCAAGTGCAGCAAGGTGCCTGCAAGAATACTTTGATGTATGCTCCACTAGTTTCTCCCTATTCCACATACATTTTGCCAGGGAAAACTGAGGAGCCATACGCCCTCTGCAGGCAGGAGACAGTGTTCTCAGAGACCCTCTTAATCCAACAGGCAGTAGAGGAGCAAAAGTCTATAGCTGGCTTTGTTATGGGCAGAATTCTTCACTTTTACAAACCACCCTCTGGTGAAATCCTCTCCAGTTTTGTTCTAGGAGGGAGAAATCATTATGGTAATGTATGGAGAAAACAAAATGCCAGGGTGAATAATCGTTGCGCTTTTGTAAAAGCATTTGATTGGGTGTAGCTCACTGGAGGCAATGACTCTGTACTTCAGTTTCAAGTACTTGTCCTGCAAGTGCCTGAGTTTGTCTGTACAGCTAATGGGGGGAGGACAGAGTCTCTGTAGTCTCTAGAAGGAAACTCATAGCCACCCACCTTGGATCACAGAAGTACAGGAGACAGGATCTTACCGGGAAAGCCTTCCAAACCACCTATCAATGACTACCAGTTACCTAACGACTTTAGGCATGGACTTTAGGAAAACTGCTTCATCATGCATCTAGATGGGTGAAATTACACAGACATACGAGATGGACTGGATTTCACCCGAAATTTTTATCCTGTGGTGTGTAACGATTATACAAACAAATATCCAGGATTCTCCTATTTTCAGAGGAAACCAGAAGAAGCTACAAATATAATGGTGACCCCTCAAACTTAGAGCCAGACTAAGCACTTCTTCAGGTTCTCATATTGCAACTTAAGTGAAAAATATTCAGATGATTTTCAAGACTAAAACTTTATCGGGTTCACATCATTCACATGCTGAAAGGTTACAAAGTGCTGCAGTATTTCATTATCTTCTTCAATCTATATATTACATAGATTGCAGGCTGTACTGCATGTAACTAACATTACCACTTCCTTACCAGTGTTTGCAAGGTTTTTAGATGTCCACAGTCGTGGTGCCAATCCACTTTACAAATTAAATACAGCTACTTTGGAATGATATTTTTCTTGTCTGACACTGCAGAACACAGCTGATAACTGGAGCTAGAGCAACTAAAGATGTAGCAGTTGGAACCTTTGCTGAGTATGGAGCCAGAGAGAAGGCAGTCAACAGACTTAAAAATTGGCCAGTATTCTGAGTTCATTTAAACAGAATAACTTCTAATTTCTCCCAAAATAGACTAAGGTCAGATGATTTAGAAAAAGTCTGAACTTGATCTGTTTTTCACTAAATAATCCTGAAAGCTTGTACATCCCATCTACCATGAGATTCTTTGCCCTTTTTTTCCTTTAATCAACCCCAGCTCACTCTTTTCATCCAGCCAAGCATTTCTTCTGAGCTTTGACCAGAATTGAAGAATGCATTAATCAGTTTTTGGACTGTTTTTCTTGCCTCTTGACAACAGAAGTCAGAACTGAGTGATTTTATGCAGTTTGCTAAGATATTGCTGCCCTTGTTTCATGGTCAGGATGTGTTTATATATGTGCTATTCCTGTGCTAAACTCTGCGTGACATCTCAGTAAAAACTTACCTCTGGTTCATTTTTGAACAAATGAGCAGATGTGGATCAATGTAACGGGAAAATGCTAGGAGTTCTCATGCCTGGAGAAGTCACTCTCAAAGCCTATTTTTATACACATGTAATGAGAGAATTGTTTCCTTTACAGTCCTGCTTGTAAAATAAGCAGAAAAACATGTTCTCTCTACCCATTCTGCTGTGTTTGTTTGTTTTCCTAGAACAGGCATCCAATTTCATACTTATTTTCCCACTTATTTTCCCACTTATTTTCTGAAAAGAATTACAATTTAAATATGTTTAGTATTTGTTACTTCTACGATCAGGAATGAATCATTACAACATTTAAGGGGTACAAACACAAAAAAGGTTAGTGCTAGGTTTTCAACAGATTTTTTAACAGCTACTTTTAAAATTTTTCTGCATCTTAAATAGTGAGATTGCACTTTTCAGTATATGTTAGGTCAAGGCTGCCAAGTGCACACCACTGCAACTTCCTTTAGCAGGCTGATGGTTTCTTTACGGTCTTGCACTCATTGCTCTCATCTGTGAGAATGGGAGATGTGAAAACCGAGACCTAACTCGGCAGCCATTTCTTCTCAGAATGGGTACCTAGAGAGGCTCAAATTTCTATTTGAGGATTTAATTTTTCAAGGACCTTAAAACAAGATTTACCTAAGAACTGCAATTGCTCAGTCCTTTCAAAATTAGACACCTTCAAGGGTCCATTTCAACAAAACGCTTTAGCAAGTGCGTCAATTTAAACACAAATAATCTTGGTCTACACGACTTAATTAAATTGACTCCTAAATATGTCTTAAGCATAACTCCTTAAATATGTATTTAACCTAAAGGTTTAGTCTAATAGACTGGAAAAAAAAAATGACCTGTTGAAAATTTAAAGGAAAAAATTGATCTCATGCTGATATTTTAAGTGGCTCTATTTTCTTTCTTTTTGACAGTATATCAGGATGGGAATGCTAAAATTATATCTGTTAACTGAAGAAGAACTGAAAGGATGTATTAGCAGCATATACCATACCACTGGTCTGTTAACAAAGCATACAGCCCCTTTAGTGACATCTGCCTGCAAAGCACTGGCACGGGAGAAGAGGCAGAATTTGCCAGTGACAAGGAAGCAGTAGCTAGGAAGATGTGCTAAATATACGCACCGAGTCTTTTTAAACTTTAAATAATAATTGAAAAAATGTATAAAAACATGCTTTTCATTAGCTTTGCTGAACCCCACCTATTAAAACAACAGATTGAAAATAAATCAGGAACCGGATATTTGCATATATTCACCAAGTCTGCTCGTGGCCCCCCTTTCACAATTAAAGACACGTTACTAGATAAACACAACACAAATATTTTCATCTTTATTCAGTCCTCTTGAACAGCATGCAGGCATTTATTTATTTATCTTTACTTGAACTAGAAGGACATTCCATTTATCTAGACTTTAATTAGCTCGTTGTTCTCACAAGCTGAAAGCCCTGCGGGTCCAGCAATCCTTGTGGGTCTCAGTGTTCCTTCCAGTTGGCTTGCCAATCGTGAGGCAGTCTGTTGTGTGTGCTGTTGCTCTCACAGATGTGGACCCCATCAGGGATCTTGCAGATGGGGAAGGGGGGAAAAACAAACCCTAAACAGGAGTATAATCTTTTCAACACACAGACTTTAATGCAATTAGCTGTTTTAATTTTAAGAGATGCTGAGGTGCTTGGAATGTCATCGCTTTTGCACAGATTTAAAGGGGTCCAGTTGCACAGGTTGCCAGCACATGGCCAGTTTTATGGCACACCTTCATAAAAGCGATAGCGTAAACAAATCAGGTCTTTGGTGTAAGGATTTCAGATCCTATTCAGGTTTATTTAACAGATGGCCAGCACACCGCTCACCTCACTGATGTGAATGGAAACATTAGTGCTATAGAGTTTCATCCATGTCTCATTGGGAGATTTATTTAGCAACTGTTTGGTAAATAGCTTGTATCTCAGTGGAAATTGTGCTAAATCCATGAAAAAAAAACAGCAGCAAAATAAAAATTACTGTAATTTTTCTCTCCCAATACTCACCTTTGCCCTAAATTAATCTTAAAATCCCACTCTAATGAAGCAGCAGGAATTACTTTTGTGGACTACTAGTGTCAGCAGTTATGAAAAGAAACGTAAGCATGTATGACTAGAAAGTTTGTTAGTGCAATTCAGATTCCTGAATCTTAAACCCCAAACACTGCATTCTGTCTTCTAAACCTCTCAAAACCTTTATTAGCACATGTGGAGTCTACAAAGTCCTTCAACAATAGATTCCTTTGTATTTTTCTGGCGTGAAGGAAGCATCTGGATGAAATGTGAGTAACAGAAAAGCACACAGGTGTAATGCTAAGTTTGGATCTCATGCAGAGTTCTGCTGCTTTAGAAATGGGCTTAATGAAGTGAGGATTAAAATCAGTAAGCAAAGTGTAAATTCAGGGAGGAGGCTCAGGAGAAGGGAATTATTTATGTCTTGAAATTATGCCTCCTAAGATTGTCCCTATCCCAAAGAATTCTACAGAATTAAAAAAAAAAAAATACAAAAAGATAAGCATGTCAGTAATATGTGTAAGATGAAGTTCAGCTCAGTAAGGAAAAAAAGCATTTAAACCAAAAGTTAGCAGTTAAGCACCCATGCTCGCCTCTTTTGAAGCCCATACTGATGTTCAATCTGATTATAGAAAAACCTTTGCAAGGTAGCTGTCATGAATTCTTGACAGAGTCAGTTCCTTTGCCTAAAGATGATCATGGCTAATGGTAAAAAAAAGACAACAGTCCAGTGCAGGTATCAGCTTTGAAAGACTTTGAAGGGATCAAAAATTTCCTGTAATATGTAAGAGTGTTAAGCAAGAAATGAGTCAATAAACAGCAAAATGGTACATCACCAGAGCACAAAAGCAGAGGAGAGCTGATTTAAAACAGTAAAATAATATATTTTGATATAGCTTTTAAGAAGATAAACTGATTTATTATTCAATTTTGAGAGAAGCAAAGGGTTACACTGAAATTCCTTCTCCCAACTACATCTAGAGAAAAATGCTTTTGATTTTCTTTTGTTTAACCTTACATTTTTTTGCCCAACCAGCTGAGACAGGGGAACAAAACTTTCATGTAAACAGTACAGAATTGGCAAAAAAATTACTTCATGAAGAAACATGAAATCCACAATCTTCATGCTGAAAGAATGGAACCCAATGGACTTTAATGCATAGAAAGAGAAAAGATGCAATTGTTTTGTTTTCCAATTTGGACACTGCACTAAACTGGCACATCAGATTCAAGTTTATTTAAAAACTGTTTCATCTGGAAGGGAACAAGACAAAATGTATGAAAATCTGCTTACAAACTTATTCACAATTCTACATTCTGCCCTGTTTTGTGAGACACTTAAGAAAAGCCCTGCATAGGGAAGTGAATTTTTTTTCTTCATTTATGCAATTCAGGATTTACACAGCTTGGAGAAGCGATAAACTCAAATGACACAAGCAATTATCCAGTGTATGTTATTCATGGTCTTGTGTTGGTTTTCTTCTGTGAGGGATAGACGGACAAATGGGAGAGTTTGCATGGAAATGGAGCTGACAGACTGAAGTTAAATTTGCAAGCTGAAGCACTTTGTTTTATTAAGATCCCCTTACTAATCTGCAGCACGGGTGCTTATACACTCATTTGATTTGTGTAACAAGACAATTCAGAAAGACCAACATAGTTTCCTACATGGTATTTAAAAATAAATTTAAATCTAGCCTCCGCTACCTCCTAGCAGCTGTTTCCAAAGCTGAGCCATAATTCATTTTAGGCTCATTCAGCCTTTGGCATCATTCAGAAAAGATTGATGATACGAAAAAAAAGTATCAGATTCATGGTATCGGAAGTTATTACTGTCATTACTGCATCCTTATTGTGGTTAACATAAAAAGTTACATGTGCAGTGCTGCAATGTGAAGGTTTCCTTTAACCTCTTCTAAAATTATACACAGGTAAAATTTTCCACTTAACTACAGAATAAAAATTGAAAGGCCTTCAAAGGAAGTTCACGCTTCTTCCACCTGATTAACGGCACAGCAAAATTACCACTTTATTTTTGAGTAAAAATTAAGTAAAGTAAAGTACTTTTTACTTCACTTTCAGTAAAGTAAAACTTTTAAGTTTTATTTTAAAAGTATTCCTGGTATTCTTAACTATTTATTGGTAGAGACAGAAACCTCAATTATTTTGTTTCGACTCTTCCTCATTTTCTATCACACTGTTTCCTTTCTATGTTTGTACACCATTTTTAGGCAGACCTATTTACTAGCATCCAAGAGGATTTAAAAACTAGAACTTTTATCAGGCTCACAGATCCCTCCAGGAAAGTGTCTGAACATCAGCTGAAGCATCAGGCTGGCAGATGACTTGTCAGAAATTGTAACGCCTCTCTTTCCCCACCCCTGCCAAACAAAAAATAAAACTAGGCCATGGATATGTATTTTTAAAGAGTGGAAAGATATATCAGAAAATGAGGTATTTTAAAACACTCCAGATATGTTTCAGTACTATTAGCTTTTCACAAGCATATTTTCCTAATACTTGTCTTGGAGAAGTGCTGCTGTAGCTGAGCTGTCAGTAGGGGGCTGGCACCTTGCTTTGGGTATTCTATTAATTCCCCACTTCACATTTCAAATCTATCCCGTCATGTGCACACAGAGTTACCCATAAGCAATGCAAGGCAGTCATATTTACTGTGTCCAGAAGACCCACTACAAACCAAATTCTTCCTCGAAGGAATTTTTGTATCTACACACTAAAACCCAGAGTTTATTATAAAAAAAAGACACTGAATGCATCTACTTTTTAAAGGAACTAATTAGGAAGCATGAATCCCATATGCTTACACTAAGGTTAGATGGACAATGCTGATCCAAAATGAACAAGCAATATCAACTGCAAGTAATTTTTAAAAGTCTATTAATCATGTTTCCAAAATAAACTCGCTGAACAGTGTATCTTTTTTATACATATTTATTACATCACAATAATCTACAGTAATGTTAAATCTAGCAAAATAACAAATTGCAACCAGGATGACATGGTCAAATATGAAACACAAGTACAATACAGTATGATGAAACAATGGCACAAAAATGAAGGTGACTTTCTTCAGCTGATTATAAGAAATAAAACATTCATCGGTATTTATTTTGCAAGTTTTACATTTTTTGTTGATAAATCAACAGCTCTCTTTTTGGTTTCCTGCATCACATTAATACAAAAATGGTATATTTTTAAAAGCAAATATCCAAGTACTTTTCATTAAAAAAAATAATTGTATGCATAACTTTGTAAAATCTTAAACTTATGTTGTAAATGTGCCAATATTTACAATAGCATAGTGCAACTAAGAAGATGAAGAGGCCTTAGCACAAACACTGTTAGCTCTTCTTTCACTAGAGTCCAAATTCCAAAACACTGTATTGCAGGGCAAACCACAACCTAATTACCCCATATAACATCAGACAACAAGTACACGCTGAATATAGTACAGCTTTCTTCATACTCCACTGCTGAGGGTTAATTTAAGCAAATTCAAATATAATCAACATGCGCAAACACAGACACTAAAATGCATACGAGCACGTGTGTGTGCACCGCGTGTGCTCAACCCTGCGCTAACGTGTGCGCACACGACACGTGGATCTACATACCCACTGCCTTCCGCGGGGAGTCGGGGCGCTCGGCCAGGATGGGGCCAGCTGCCAGGTGGAGGGAGCCACACTGAGCCGGCCAAGAGGCGTCACGACAGCAAACACGGCTCAGAACAGCCCCTTCTCTGCTCAGCAGCCCCTGCTTTCTGGACGGAGGGGTTTCCTGGGGGTAGTACACCCATTGCCAGAGAGGGTGACAACCGCTTGCTTGCTCTGCTCTGCACGTAAAGGTATTGCTGGCTGTGCTCCATAAGGTTATTTTTCATCGCTCACCACTACAAGCTCTCATCACTGACAGGTAAAACTGAAAGTGAAGGTGTGCATTTGGTTGCACATCACTATTTGGATACAAGAATAAGCACAGACAACATTAATCTATGTGGTCATCAAGTGATGAGGTCATTTAGCACCATAAAGATTTTCTGTCTGTTCTTTTCTCTACTATTTTTGACAAAGCCTGTAAACTTAAATTGATCAGAGGTTCTTTTCTATATTACTGTTAATTCATTTTAACATTGAGTGCATTTTTTGTAACATACTCCACTAATATAAAGTTCATATTGCAGTGTGAATTATGAAACTGCAGAAGAAAACACCATTATTTATCTCAATTTTTATGACACACCATCTCAATCCAGTTTTTCTTCATGGCTGTTGAACATTATATATCCTTTCTTATAATATATATTTATAGCCACAATATTAATGCCCCAGAATTTTCATCTTTCAGCCAAATATGCCCTGTGAAAATCGTTTACAGAGAAAAATAACTAAATATAACGTGCTGTCGCTGAATTATTGTACCAATTGGAAAGCAATTTTCACATTGCATAATGAATGTTAAAGATGTTACTGATTTCAACAAAAGAACTTCTAATTTTGCATGAATTCATACACTGCAGAGAACAGAACAATTAAGAGGAGGCATAAGACAGAACATGTCAAAATAATACCATTTCAAATTTAGGATTAATGTTTTGTCTGTGTGTATGTATTTGTGCGTAAGGTTCTATCCTTCCCACCTTGGAGTCAACAGTGGGTTTGCCACTAACTTCTGCTCAGTTTGAACTTAGCCCTTGTTTGTAGATGTGGTCTCTCAAAATGGTACAAAATTCCTTGGGATAGCTGCTCAGCAAGTACTGGGTCGGTGCAGCTCCAATGACTGTAACAGAGCTGTAGTGAATCCCCCCATTCGAGCATCCTCCTGCTAACACATTTTCCCCACTTTTTTGTTTAAAGTCACAAATGTGACGTAACAGCACATGGGTTTCAAAGCCATTAATCTACGTATGTGTGCATGTGCGTATAAATATAAACATACACATTCTATGCTTCACACGTGAACTGTTTGTTGCATAAAAGAAGAAAAGAGATTTAAAAAAAACAAAGCAAAACAAAACAAAACAGAAAGTTGCAGAAAGCATTAGGGAAATAATCATAAGTATTCATAAAGCTGAAAGGGAAGCAAAGCTTTCACAATCTATACAAGGCTCTTTAGCTACATCATAATCACCTTAGAGTAGGCACAAATAATGCAGCATACAGAGAACTATCAGAGGTTCAAACACTATAAAGTTGCTTAAGCTATTCCATTATTTAATGCAGTTGATGATATCTAGGAACAAACTAATACCTGTGCTGTTACAAGCAGAACTACAGCATCAAGGAACACAATTTCAGTTTCACCCATAAACTGAAACCTTCTGGTCTTGCTTGAAAGAAACATTTCATTTCTGCTTATGTATAATGGGAATTACATTCCACACAAAAAGGATCTCAAGTTCTATAAACAGTGTACCTTTTCAATCTCTAAGGGACTTTCATTCCTTAAATGAAATATTAATGATATGTATTGCCCCTGAATAGCCCCTTAATACAAGTCATATGTTGAAATGATTAAATGTTATGGACTAGAATATTCTTTTTTAGAACAGTCTTGATGGAGAACTCGCTATGATAACAATTACTGATATAAGGTCCATTTTTCATTCCCACAGCTAAGCAAAGCTGTGGGATTCATGTTTCCTGGCAATATGTGCTCCTTGTGCAGAACAAACATTCTTAATAAACTGCCTTAAGTACCAGTAGCCTGTATGGGAGAGGGCAGGAAAAATAAAAGTCCCGAAATTTATTTTGAAAAAAACATTTTCAAGACGTCAGTTAGTATTTTGTTCAATCTGGTTGAGTTGCTTGAATTTTTTGAAACTGATCCCAATGCACCTTTACATAACATTAATTTCTCAGGATTAAGTAACACATTTTGCAAAGACATTCCCTCATAACAGCTGAAAATGCAAGTAACTTCACAGCTGTAAACTTTTTCAGTAGAACTGGGCAGCCTTAGTATTAGGGTATGGAGTGAGGGATAGACTGTCCTTATGGCCAGGATTGAAGCAGGAATGGCAAAACATGCATTTCAAAAGGGAATGACCTGTCTGCTTCAGCACCTGCCAGACCAATGACTTTCTCTCCAGGTGATACTGGAACCAAGTATTGGAAACAGAGAAGGTAAGTTTTGTATTCTGCTGCCCTTTTTTTTCTTTTTGCAAATATCTTCCACAAAGAAATTTATATTGATGCATTGAAGCCATAACATCACATGCCAATGTTTTCCATCTGCTGAATTTTATTACGGACCAATCATTGTAAAGGAATTATTTCACTACATTTAAGAAGTTGGCATGTGGCAGCTAAACATTTTCTTCAATTAAGTAAATTTTCCTGATTTCAAAATATATTAAATTGTCACTAAGTAGCTCAAAAATATAATCTCTATAGATTTTTGTTGAGAATCAGAAACACGCTGATTTCTAATTCTTAAACCATTAGTATTTGAGAAAATGAAAGGAAAGATGTAAGACTGCAAAAGTGTGTGATCACTACACTACAGGCTTAAATACAACATACAGTGGGAAATATTGCTATCATGTAAATTAAGAAGACTAAGATTCTCACAATAAAGCAGCAGAAAACAAATAAAAATTAGTAGATATTTGTTAAGCAACTGGTTATAATGCGCGACCTACTTTAACGCTAAAGGAGTTTTGCATATTCATGCTGTACAAAAAGACCAGCTCTAGAAATTGCAAAAACAGAAAAATTAGGTCAATAGGAAGATGATTTACAGTATCACCATTTCTGTAGGTTTTCATTTTAAAATGTACAAAATGTCTTATTATAGCAAATAAAAAATTGTGGTCTTGTTCTTAACATAAGTGAAAATAATCAACTACTTTTTCAGGCAAAATCTAGTTTTCCAAAAGGTGTCATTGCATCTATGTCAGATGACGCTGCTAGCCAGCAGGCCCTCATTTTAACTCGGTCAGAAATCTGTCCATATTTACTTGCAACACATGGATGATCAGCATTTAACACTCTTGCCAGGTAAAACATTCATATTGCCTATGAACACCCTTCTGCTTACAGTCCTCAGATGGCAATGCAGTGAAGAGAATTTGAACACTGCTTTGAAAGAACTTACTTTTGTACTGTGACCACACAGTATTTCTTCACTTTCTTTTCATTTAGACAAAAAGACTAAACTTAGAGTGTTCCAAGTGTGCGTGTTGGGATCAGACAGCGTGGTGCAAGCAGTTTAATATGGCAGGTTTTTTCTTTTCTGCATTTTACCTATTCGTTGGTAAAGGCAAAGTATTCATTAACTGTTCATACCAAAATGAATAAAGATACTTATGGTAAAAACAGAATATATAATCAGTACCTTAGATGATAAAAATAGTGCTATTCATAAATGTGCCCGCTATGGATTTGTGCGTTATATTCACCTTATCCAATCTTTGTTCCTTAAAGTATGCACAATGCTATTCTGGATTTGATGGACATATTCAATGGCTCATTCATTACAAATTCTTGCATTAAAATGCAGTGGTAAAGCCAAAAATACCCACACACACTAGAATTAATTTGGCCCCTTGTTGTTAATATTAAATATGCAAAACTCTTTTGTGCGATTCACTATTACTGTAAATTAGCAGCTATTTTCTTTAAAAATGTTAAACCTTCATCAAATCACAAACCATAAACATTGTTCCATTTTCTCTTTTACACTGAGTCTCCTACTGAATCCATATCATCCGAAGAGAGTGGGCGATACAGGTCCTGTAAGATGAAGTGCAGTATAGATTTGTTTATTGTGTTTGATTTGTTGCACTGCAACTGTCTTATATTCTTTTTGTTACAGTGTACCAGAAGACATTGTTTAACACAAAATACACATGTTCTATATACTCATATTGTTGCCTTAATGTCATATAATTATTTTTTAATCAAAAAATAGATGCTTAGTCAATAAAGCTGAAGTTTCAATGTACAACATGTTCTAACAGGCAATTAATTTTTTCTTTGAGTCTTTCCTATTAAACACTATTAAAACAGTATTTGTCTGTTCTGGAGAGTCTCCTAATGGTTTGGAAACTTGGAAACATTAATTTAGTCTTAAAGGGAATGTATTTCACTTTTTGCTGTTTCGCAAACAGCACTAGCAGAGTAAGTGCCTACGTTATATAAGGTATTAAAGACTTGCCACCCACTGGTGAGACATCATGGATCCAGCAACATTTGAACTCTGGAATGCTGAAACTGAATACTGCCATCACCTATACTGCACTGACAGTGGTGTCTCTTTTCCACAGTGCCTCTGTGTCCGTGTGCATGGATAAAAAGACAGCAGGTTTTACACTTGTCCCCCATCACCGTCTCTTTCTGTCGGTAGCCAAGCAACCAGCTCATGACAGCAGAGGGAGAGTCTGAGTGTACAGATCCACTTCATTCTCTCAACACACTCTGATCCTGTGACGGATCAGATAATCCTCAAATGCCAGAGGTGTTTTGGGATGATACATTGCCCTATCCCACCTACACAGCACAACAGTCCTCGCCAAGACACACAACTGCACAGAATGAAAGTTCAGGAAAGGGAAGTGGTAGAAGACAGGGCACTGTCTTTTTAAGAGGAATTAAGCATAACTGAGGTTTTAAAGGGGTTCTGAGTAGGCAGGTGCCCAGCACATCTCATGGCCATTCTCTGATATCTTTGAGGTTTTGGGGTATCCTCTCAATATAGAACGTATGAACAAAATGAAACAAAAGAACCTGTAAGACAAAATACAAGAACACATGAGAATGGGAAAGCTGATGGAACCAGCTTTAGGGTTGACCTTGGCTGGATTTGTTTGGCTTTTTTTTAGCCATGGGAAGATAACTGAGACAAGAAATGAGCAAATCTGAAACTAGAAAACAAAGACCAGCTACAATGAATGCTTCACAAATTCCAAATTTACAAGGATCTCAATAATCTATGCAGATTTATGTTTTACTTGCAGGCAGGATGTAAAAGGGATTCAAGTCCCTTAAAGGGGGGCTTGATTCCCTAGAATGTTTATTCTGCATGTATTCTGCCAGTAGGTGTGTACATACACAGTGGAAGGCATGTTAGACTGGCAGAGTGAAAATCAGACCTTAAATACATTTCTAATTTTCTGTGAACAATCTAGACAAGAGAAGAATTTTAAACAGACAAGATCATCTTGTTCTGAATACTAACTAGTTAGTTAATTATTAAATTTTCTTTTAAACATATACAGTTTGGGAATTTCTAATATCCAGTACAGAAAAAAAAATCTTTTGATTTGCTAGAGAGGGTAACACGCCCAACTTTTTAACAGTGTCTCCCAGTTGACTCTTCTTGCCTCTGAATATAAAAAAATTTATGTACTTGGAACGGACAAAGAAGATATTTCTGACTTTTAATATTTAGAGAATATTTTTGATTTTATTTTAATAACTCTATGATTGTTTTAAAGCTAAATAATTCACAATATTTCAGTGTCATTTTCTCCGCTTTTTCATCTGCTTTTAAATATTTGAAACTTTTTAAAAGCTTTTCTTTCTGAAAGAATTTTCCTTCCCCATGACTATCCAGAGAGCTGTTTTTCTTGAAATTATGAGGAGAATCTATTTATTATTTTGCATGGATTTATAAGAAGACAAGAATTTCTGAATGAATCAGACTTGGATACATAAGGCTCAAAGAATCCTTATATACATAGAATTCAACCTTTCTGATTAGTCAAGAGGTACCTTAAATCTAATTTTTTACTATTCTATAGGCTGCAATCTCTAGGGTCATAGAAAAAAATGTTTAAAATAATGGCGTGTAACAGAAAATCAGATAGAATGTGACAACCTTATTTGAAATAATAGCTGATTACAAGACAGTGGGAAAATAAGTGCAGAAACTATAATAAAGGCTAGTTAAATAAAATGTGGGGGTTGGTATTATGTATATTTATTGTATGATTGCCATGTCACCTTTTCTGAGTCTGCATCATTAACTGCAGTCTGTTGCAATAGGAACTACATTTGTGTGCAACACAATAACTCTACTTCAAGCTGGTATAAAGCTGAATTTCAAATGTTTTAATCCTCTGTGAAAAAAAAAACATAATGATACTCATAACAATTCATAAACTAGAATTTTAATTTCCTATTTAAGAATAAAGAAATAATTAAACTACAAGAAAGCACAATTATAGCACACAGTCTGCTAGTTAAAATACTCAGAAGCTCAAAATTGGTTGATAGTTAGCTCAGACAGCTGATAAATTGTTCCTAGTTCACTTTCAACTCCATGCTTTACACCCATGAAATTAATCTTTCAAATCCTACTTTCTTCAAATATAGACTGAATTTCGCACAAGATTATAAAAATATAACTTTCACTGATTCCTGAATTTCTGGAAACAACTCAGTCACATACATATGCAAGTGAGAAAGTATAAACTTTATCTTTTTACATTCCAGCTTTTGAGGGTACAAAATTTTATCTGTAGGGTTACAAGAGTACTCTTTTCATGAGTATGTACCACAGCAGCATTTTTGGCTTTATTTACATCAATGGAAAGGCTTCCTTCAAAGGGCAGAATTTATTTTTTAAAAAGATGAGTGACGAAACGTCAGTAAGTAAGATGATTAATCCCTATTTTAAGTTGCCTAATGCACTCCACAGGTCTCTACTGTTCCCAGGGAGAAATCCCTCAGTTTGTGGAAGTACCTTGCTTTGGTGGCTCTGAACTCAAAAGCATGGCTTCCTCTCACCTGTGCTTCCCAGGAAAAGCACTGGCAGCCTGCCTAGAGTCTTCAGCATTGTGACATCCCAAGCCTACAAGTCTCTCTTAGCACTTGGATGGGGATGCTGAAGAGCTGATTGATTTGTTACACCCAGGGGAACCAGGCTGGGCTAGAGAAAACGTTCCCTATCTCCTTCCAGACCCAGTACCTACCACTGGCATCCTGGTACCTGATGGCATGACAGAATAGGCACTCCTCTAGCTCTAACTGCACACAGGAAGGTGCAAAAAGCCCCAATTTACACAGCTGAGCTGGTCTTCCCACGACCCAGCATCCTATTTCAGTTCTAAAGCAGCAGCTCCCTCAAACTCCAGGTAAAGAGAGAAAGACAGACCAGTCAGAAACACAGCCATCACCTTCAACCCCACACCGTGGCTCTAGCAACCAACACTCTGCTTTCAGGGCAGGAATACCTCACCTCTCTACACTGGGGACATGATGGGCACTTAAATCAATCTCCTTTTCTACCTTGCATGTCTATCACACAATACCAGCACTTCAGCTACCTCCTAGGGAAAAAAACTTATCCTAGCAGCTCACTTGTCAGCCCTCTAGCTGGAGCCACTGAAGACTAGGCAAAATGTTTTGGGTTCAAACTTGGTTTATGACAATATAGTACATAAAATACCCTCTCCTGTAAATAAAATTTAAATGACAACACACAAAAGATGGAACTAAAACTAAACAGAACAACATTTATACTGCTAACAATGAAATTATGATTATTAAGCACTGTTTAATGCCTAATTTACCCATCGGAATGCACATTATAATCTTTAATGACACAATCATATGTTTTCACACTGAAATTCCAGCTCATTCATTTCACAAGTCAGACATGAAAACAGATGAAATAAATTCTCAGACCAAGTGTAAAGTTTCCATCCCTGAACTGCTGAGAAGTTGATTTCATAACCTAAATAATATTATTGCAATGCATTTTACATGATTGCCATCTATTTTTACATGAATATATTCCATGTTTGATCAGGTAAAAAAAATAAATCTGTCTAAAATAAAGCAAGACAAGCATGAAAGATTTCCTACTGAGGTCAAGGGGACTGAATACGAATATCTGAGAAGAGAATTCAACTCTCTAACAATGTCTTATCTCTCCTGTAGTTTGCTTCAATATTTATTTTCTCTACAGTTAGCAATCTGATAATGTTACCACTACACAGCCCTTTGCATCCATAATACTGCCACTCGGTCATCCTATTACACTTACACATAAAAAGAAGCCCATCTGCTCTCCTCTTCACATTTGAAAGTCAGAAATCTTGTGCCTAGAAACCCCTTGTGTCTAATGGTGCTGATCACATGGTTCCCACTCACCCATCCACAAATGTGATGCAGAAAAACATTTCTTCACTGTGGAGAGCGAAGCATCAGTGGTGAGAAAGGAAGCTTAGGAAAGTTACCAAAGAAAAGAGACAGCCTTACAGCAAATGCAAATCCAATATATACTGGTATCATCCATCTAAACAGACGCCCTCACATCACCAATGTATAATTCATTTGGAAGACTCTTTGTTCCCTCTTCAGTGACTTATTAATGATTCATTAATAAGCCCTGAGAGTGAGAACAAACAGGTGGGGAAGACATTGCATTCAAGAGGATTTTAGTACCAGCTTACCCACCGGAACTTGCATCTTAACTCTCTGTGCATCAGATGATGAAAACCACGACACTACCCTGAGGCTTCAAGCTGGCGCTCACTGGCTGTCTCTACTCTGCAAGATCACAGTTGGCTTCTGTATCTCTAAACAAGTCACGGCAGAAACCCATAGCTGTGTCCCAGCTGGAGGTAAGACTTGGGCATGCACAATTCCTCAGCTCCCTGGTACACATCAGACATGAAGAAGGGTCCGCAGGGTAGAAGGGTGTAGTGTCACGCTACAACTATTCCTGATCTGGGTATCTCGGGAATCAGGTCTGCATCAGCCCCTAAAGTGCCAATTTTGTACATAATCGCCTTATTTTGAGAGACACAAATTATGTCTTTGTTTAAGAACTGAAAAGGCAGAAAAAGCATATGTTCAAACTCTGTTTATAAACAGCTCTGAGATACAGAGTACTGCCTTAGGGATGCTTTCATTGAGAACTGACCACAGTCTAGAAAATAGCAGAAGGGAAAATACACAGACATCTGTCCTGTTGCTTTTGAACAGATAAAATTAATTAAATTAGCATGTGGAGTCTTTTGGGTTCAACGAGTAATATTTTATCAGAGGGTTACAGCAGTAACATAGGTACTACTTTAATTCTGGATACTTAGGAATATTGTAGATTCCTTCATACATGAAACTAGGAGGACCCTACAGCTACTATCAACTCTCATCCAGGAAAGTGACTGACAAGTCTCATGTTGCCCTGATACTGATAGTATCTTCACTGCACAAGTCTATGGTATCACAGCTAAATTCCACAGTGCATTCTTTCACCTTGCTTCAAAATCAGAGCATTCTGTAGGTTGTGCAAGTGACATAATGCCCATGGCAAGTTGGGAACAAAAAAAATTTCTTTGATAACATGAACATTATCTTCCAGTTGTGAAACATTTGAAAAGAGAAAGTCAAACAAACAAACAAAAAGTTTTGTAAAAGAGGAGAGCAATTACCCCTGTTTTTCCCCCTTAAGGATAAACCTATTCCCAGTGTACTTAGCATTTTGACAGACAAAAACCAGTTGTATTCCACTTCAGAGTGTTTTACAAACACAGGGGCTGTAGCCAGGCTCTTCCACCCTATGGCTCTACACACACACAGGGAACCAGAAGGGAGAAGGCTATTGGATTATGGCTATGCTGGATTCTCCCCAGCCATGCTCAGAAATTAGTTTCCTTATTTCCTTACCCTCTGTTTCCGTAGGCTTCCTGGGCTGGTGGGAGATGGGCTTGGAGACTTCCCAGAGCGGGGAGTAGAAAGTTGGCTACCAGGGGTTCCATTCACTAAAAGGACAAGAAATTGAAAAAATAAATACAAGGTATTATTAAAGGAACAAAATAGTGAAACATTTTTTTCATTCTTTATTGAACAGATTAATTTGCTTTTGCTTAATGTTTTAAGCATTAAATAAGGTAATTCACAAAAGAATTATTTCCTTAGAGTTTGGCTCATGAAGACAGCTTTTTTATACAGAGTGAAACAAATAATGTACAAACCTGAAAAGACTTTAGTAAACAGCAGAGAACATGATCAAGTTTTCTTAAACTGTATTGTTCCTGTACTCAAAAGTGATCAGGAACAAGATGCTTTATTAATCTTAAAAGACACTTGCAATATGTAAACCTTTTCATTCTATTTAGCTATGGCTTGAAGTGCTACCCACCAAAAATAAAACACAGTATTGTTTGCGAGAACAAATCAGCTGCTTGCTGCTCCTCACTCAGTCATTTGAAGATATTTTTGCAATACTGACCCAAACATCACCTCAGACTTAACCCAGAAGGGCTTTCTACAGGCAAATTAATTGGATATAACTCCTCCAGTCTGACTTACAAGAAAGCATCACTTCCTCAGTAAGTAAGTTTCTTCACATATGTCAGTGCCTGTTTCTTAGAAGCATTTTCACATGCATATGTCATTATCCAACAAATTAACAAAACAATGCCAACAGAGGATAGAATTCTACTACAAAGTAATCACACGACAGGCTATCAATAATATTCACATCGAAGCACTGATAGAAACAGTGCAAAGCATGTACCACATATACATGCAAATACTCTTAAACAAGCAACTGTTATATCACATCCACATATGTAAGCACTAGGATAAAAAGAATCGACAACCAGATTCCCAGATTCTGAACCTTAGGAGAATATTTACCTACTAAGGATATCAACAAGGCATTTGACTTACCTTCTATGAGTTCTAACATGGACAAAATCTTACTGTTCAACCTGCTAACAGCAAGCAGCAAAATTCCTGCTCTGTTCTAAGCCAAGCTGCAGCCAAACTGAGTAGCAATGGGATTAGTTAAGGATAGCTGGGGCTGCTCACTGAGTGAGCTGAATGCGATGCAGGATTCATAAGCAGAAGCCTTTTCTGCGTAAAGCTGACGTCTTCAGAGCAGCAGTGGGAGGTGCAGGTGCTGTCTTAGGGCTACATCAAAGGTGTCAATTAAGCATAATGCTGCTGCTTCACAACGCTGAGCCACCGCAACCCCCACTCTCTTTCCATGGAGCCCCGAAAGCCCAAGCAATTTTATATGCTGTGCACTGAATCATAAGGAGGTGCCTTTGGGGGCAATGTACCAAATGACTCATCCGAAAATCAAAATGACAATAACTCTTGTAAAACCTTGGCTGACTGGCAATCTAGCAAATGCTAATTCCTTTGGATAATACAGTAGGCTTTTCTAAAAGATTCTTCTTACTTTTCACATAATACATTTTTCTCACTGGCTAATACTGGGCCCACTCATTATAATAAAGAAACATGTATACCTACCACACCACACACATCAATAAAACACATTTTACTGCATGATAAATGATGATCACTTAACAGTGCTTAGGTGCTATGAGTGATCCAATCTCAACATCGCTTTGTACAAGGCATTGTTTAAAGTAAAGGTGTAATATATTTGCATAACTATAGGAACAACAAGATACAATAATTGGATTTAAATAGGCTGTTTTTATAGAAAATTATTCCACTAATCTAGGCTTCAAAATATCTTTATACAGAGGACAATGATTTGCACATATCAGCACTCATTAGAATATTGTACTAAGCGTGTGTGGCGGGAGGGGAATGCACACACATACATATCTATGCTCATACAGTATTCAGCAAAACACCCCCTAGATCTGTCCAACAATGTCTAAAATCAAATTTATTACCAATACCACTGGAGTAATTTAGGAAAAGGGAAAGCTGAGGACATTAAAAATGAGCCTTCTGGAATCTCAAACTTGTAGAGCTGTAAAAGGTGTCTTACAAGCATACATGGCTTTATTTAGAAACTAACATTAAACTACTACTATTCATATGGAGCCAGTACTCAAGACTGCTGAGTAACAGGGCTAGTGCTGCACCTTCTCTTTAAACCAAGCAACTACTCTTAGGTCTTATTATTATAAGCAAATTTAAGATAACAGATACATTTCAGTACACCTCATAGCACTAGGCATCAGTTCCTGTTCTTTATAGTTTGACTCCTTCCCCATAGCTTTTAACAAGTTTTTCTTAGAATCATTACAGCAATTACTCTGTTCTGAAGACAAAAACTCGAGGCAACCAGGTGGAACCAGACAAATAGATGCAATGGTGTATTTAACTATTGATGTATACCATGTTGATGAGCATCTATTTAGGATGAGAAAACAGTATCATAAATCCTAAAAATTACTTACTTGCCACCACCAAAGTAACCAGAGCGTTTAAGCTAAGCTTGAATGCTCTCTTCAACTGCACTTTTAAAAAGGAAAATTGTGATATTTGTGCTTATGTTGGTCATCTGTACCATGTGAAATCAAGAGCACAATTAATGGATTGAGGCCCTCAGGAGATTTAAGCGAAGTTTGCTCACCTCCTTACCCATATCCAAAATACAAAGGCGCCAAGTACCTAAAATGTGTACCAGGTTTTTGAGAGCATACATGAACTACCTGTGGAGAGCTGATTAGGAAACTCTAGAAGTGGCAATTAGCCCTGGAGATGATTCCTTTTACCAATCTTTATGTACCTATTGCATTGGTTTCTACATGTGAAGTAGTTTTCTAGACTCTATTTTAACCAAGCTGCTTTCATAACACAACCTGTATCATCCCAAAGCATCCATCTAAACTCAACCTGATGAACAATGTACTAGGAGCATCCACTGTAGTATAAATTTCTACATCTATACAAGATGAATCCTTCTGGATGCTCTGCATACCTAGAGATATATATTGCTATTACTGTTACTACACTGCATTAGTCTTACTATTGATATTATTAATATAATTCTTAAGACAGACATCACAACAGGATGAAAATTTCTGATAATTCCTAATCTTTTCCCAGTACATTCCAGAGGCCCTCCTTTCCTACCTTCTTGTTTATGGCTTCCTGTGCTTGTGAGTCATTATACTGAATTTGCAAGTAGAGGTGATATTAGGTGCTGTGTAGCATGAAGAGACCGGAGTGATTCTGACCCCTTTCCTGAACTCCATTTACAATCTTTGCACCATTCTTAACTAAGCTGCTCATGACCAGATAACATGGCAACAAATATATTAATAAAAGCAATAATATTTAATAATAATACCACATTCCAGATCACTGCAGGAATATAGTCCAAATTGCTCCAAAATCCATTTCTAGGTGGAACACGTTTTGATTAGAAACTGCATTTCTATACAGTATGTGCACTTCCTTCCTCCTTGACTGATACAGCACATGTTCCTAGAGAGAACCCTGATGTTGATAAAGACATATGAAATTGGTACATCGCTGTTGTGATTAATCATTTTATTGAGTGAGGCAAGAGGTTTCTTGTCACTTTTATTCATAAAATGGCAGGGGTCAGAGACTTCAGCTTAACACACAGTGCCCTCCCACCATCTTATGAAAAAGATTTATCAGTTCAAAATTTCACAGGTGAAATATGTATTAAAAAGCTACAACAACAACAAAATTATTGTGGTTGCTCTGAGCAGATGTATGCAACCACTTGGCCATGAACTCCTTTCCTTAGTGTTCTCTCTGTCTTTGTATTTGTCTTTTCAGCACCTGGCACACACATGAAGGTAGAAAAACCCATAAAATAGAACACTAAAGCTGGATACCAGCATCTACTGAGATAAATGCAAAGTAAGGTTTCATATGATAATATTTATAAACTAGTAAAAATGCTGCAAATAAAAAGCACTTTGATGACATTCCAATAAATAAATTTTGATAGGGCATATTTTAATTAAGTAATAAAACTAAAAAAAGAAAAAATTAATTAAAGCATCAAGAGCCAGTCTAAGAAGCCACCAATACCACTGCACTGTATTAAAATCACAGTCTCTTGTAATTTCTTTATTGCCTGTTGATGTGCAAGCATATTGTACTCTATAAAACATGCAGAGATTACTCAGTGTGTTTAAAAATGTGGTTTGCCAAACACAAGAGTGTGTGTGAAGAAGAAAGGGAGAGACCAAGGGAAAGGAACGGTGCAGCCTTTTTTTGCCACAAATTATGAATAAGACAAGTTAAGCTAAAAAATGATTTGTAGAAGTCACAATGTGTAGGTCATATTCAGCAACTGTTAGCTAGAAAATGGTGATGCAAGATCACTATTTGACCTTGCCTCAATTACTTATATCGTTTTTCACTGTCCTTTTCAAAACAACATTTTTGTCTCAGTAAGATTATGCAGTTACAAAGCAGTTATGGAATAAACCACATCTTGTCTTTTTGTTACTTCTGGATTTGTATTTTACTTGTACACGTCTCAAAATTTTTGTCTTCACACCAAAATAGAGAGCATGTACAGAGCACCACATTAGGCAAGAGCCCTCAGTACGACTCCCCAGTAAAGACTAGGCTCCGCAGGTTCTACCTTAGGATGCAACTGGTGGAGAAAAAAAAAGCAAATACCACTACTGCACTCATCTTAACTGGTGCTAAACTGTCCTTTTTATATTCAATCTTCTCTAGAGTTTATGTCAAGAAGTTAAGCAGGGACAAGAAGAGCATCCCTCTGCCACTGAAGACAAGGCCTGACAGACTCACACAGAGCTTTCATCTGATCAACAGATCAATAGATTAGAAATGCCAGCAGACAGGAGCACCTTCAGGTCAGGGTTACATTCCCATACATTCAGCAGCCACCCATACCCAGTTAGTCACTGGTCCCTGTGATAGCCACGCCATGTAACCCAAGCAGTGACTATAAACCACACACATGGTCAGTCACTATAGTGCCACTACAATCTAGCACTTCCACCTCTACCCAAAGTCAGCTACATCTGCACTATCAAGCAGAGAAGTGCTGCAGGCACACAGATATTGCAGACATATCCTGTATCTCAGAAGAAAGGAGACTGCTTTGAAAATGCAATTCCCTGGAATCCACTAGTATTTGTTTTTTTCTGTAGTCTCAGAAGGTGGGTAAATGCCTCTTGGGGTTTCTTCCCTCTGCACTTCAGTTGATACCTATGATCTTGGCTGCTAATCAAGTACTTAATCAAGAAAGCATCTACATGTATGTAAGATTTAATGAAAATCTCTCTTTTGAACCATTTTGCCTAACTAGAAAGATTAGTATTCTCAAAAGAGTCTCAGTGAACATAGTACCAATTCTGAGCATGTTTCTTTATTTAGCATTTAACTTTTAATCCTTTAAGAGAGTTAAACTACTCAATATAAGCAAATCTATTTCTCTTAACAACTCTTGTTTTTGTTACAGGGTATAAAATTACAAAATTTAATTTTTTAGTGATTAGTATCAAAGACAAACACCATAAATAAGAAATTAAAAAGAAGCCAGGATCAAAGCAAAAATCATCTGGAAACCCCTGGGTCTGCAGGATGACTCCATCACTCCCATGGGTGTGTACTCTCAGCTTTAGGAAAATTTTGCTTCAGCATATTTATTACAAAATCTGTCAGCTGAGTACTTGTAACAGTGAATAAAAACATGTGACCTCACCAAAGACAGAATGATATGTCACGGTTTTTTCCTTTGGACTACAAAAGACCTTGAATCAGGTAGTTGACAAAGGGTTGTTTCTGGATAACAGCATAAGGATGAACTATTAGACTAAATGAAAACATACCTTAATGCAGAGGAATACCTCTACCTTTTTCTTTTAACTAGCAGAGAAAAACACAAGCATCTGATCTAGAGAAGACTTCAGCAAGATCCAATTTCCATATCCTAAACCACTTTTTTCTTTAGGAAACATCTACAGTTTTGATCAGGCTTTAGTTTGACATGCAATATCACAATTTCTTTGCCCAAGTACAATTAAAAAAAAAAAAAGCCCTTCACATAGTTCTTGGTGATATGACCTACTCTATCCATTCATCACATATGTTCCCTTTGTCATTTGCAACAGGTACCCATCAACCCAGGTATTCTTGAAACAGTCACTTGTCATGCTAAATAACCCAAACTCCTAAATAATCCTTTTTAACACCAAATCTGAATTGCTATTACAAATAAGATTTCAAGCATCAGAAATATTCTGAGTGATAACTTGAGGGAAACATGAGATTGCTCAGAGGGGATGAAAAGTGAGAAGGAAGTAATTTTGAAGAAGGTGCACAAAGTCAAAAAAATCCAAAAAAGTAGCTACTTTTCTTGAGAGCAAGTCCTGAAAATCAGACTTGAGATTTCAGAAGCTAAACCAGGGTTCACCCGAATGCAGTATCTTTCCTTAATTTCATGGACCAAGGGTACAGTAATTCCAGTCATCTCATGCTGCTCTTGATTTGATTAAAAATAAGGATGATGAAGAAATAAGGGCTGCTGCTTTCTTTGAATCTGTTACCTCTTCACCCGCACTGAGGCTGCCACCAATGGTGTTAATTGGCAGTGGGACAGAAGCCGCCAGCTACTGAATAGCCATCAAACATTCACAATTTTCAGTCACCAGCAATGGGCTGATACCCAGTCTCACTGAAATTAAATGTCTCTTTTACGATGCCCTTTCCCGAATACTATTTGATGCCAACAAAAACACATCAAAGTGGTTTACACGCTTTAAGGAGACATCAGAAAAATTAAATAGGGGTAGGATTATCTACTGCATTTGGAACCAGACTTCAACCTTCTGCCTGCCCAGGAGGTCACACTGCCTGTTCTCTGCTTCTCTTCTTTGTCTTGTTCCATGCTTCTCTTTTTAGACTGAAAGCCTTTTGAAGCAGACAATACCTCAAATGGATTTGTAAAAAATCAGAAAGCAATCCTCCTGCAGTGAGACTTCTGTCTTGTGGTACTGTTTTGAAACACTGTCAGATGTAAATAAAAAACTGAAGAAAACATAATAATGAAGTCAGCCCTTACCCAGATCTTCCTAGCTTGTTTGTACTCTTGGAAGGAAAAAGTATTCTGTGTTTTTATACAAAAACAGGATGCATCTGTTCTCAGGAGCTAGGGAGGCTATCAGGAAAATATAAGTACATTAAACATATGCTCTGTTATGAGAAAAAAAGAAGGGAAAAAGCAAGGATGGAAGAAAGGTGAACACCAACTATGTAAATGCATGCATTCCTTTGAAAAATGCCAAGTGGTGTAAAGGCAGATGCAGTCCTTTTGCTCACTGCAGATTGGAGAGATCAAGAAACGATGGAGAGTGTTTGTTTCCCATTCCCCTACAGACTGATGCATGAAACCTTGCCCTCAGTTAACCAGAGCACAGATCTGAACCTGTGTGGCCATGAACACTTTTTTTAGCCTTTGGTTTCACTAAGGATCTTTCCCTGCAACCCTGCAGCCTGCTTTCCACTCACGTTTCCCACTTTGCCCTGTGCTGCCATGACAGTGCAGGCAGCACAAAGCTTGTGGGACAGTGGTTTTTATCTGTTGTTCCCGTGGTATTATTCCCATGGCCATGTACCTGCAAAGTCTGACAGTGCTGTTATGGTAGGTTCTGTATAGACTTTCAGGATGGCCAAGGAGGCTGCCTTTTCACTCAATGGAGGGCAAAAGGCACACACAAAGGATGAAAGCTATCTAACAGCCTTGGAATTGTCATTAAAAATCCTTTTCCTCAGTGCCAGATGAGTTAATGAGGGAAATGGTTCTCCAGAGCAGTGGCTGGGGGCTTACCAAGCAGAGGGGACACTCAGGGTACTTTGCCTGCTCCTGCAGAGTCAGGGATCACCACAAGGTGACACTGAAACAGAAAGCAAGCACCTTCCAGCAGAAGTTTCTCAAAAATAATTTAACATTACTGAATTTATCTTCAAAGCACCGGTTTTGGTAAAATGTAATTGTTCCAAACTTAGACATGCAAAAATGAGACACAGACAGAAAAACAACAAATGACCAACTTCCCAAAATAACCCATTTGATTTCTATAAGCAACTTCAGAAGCTATTGGGATGAATTTGGGAAGGTTTATCAACCCATACCACCATTTGCTCAGAAAAAGGAACTCATGGACTTCATTGCATTTATAAACATTTAGTGCAAGGCAAAGTTTGGCTTAATTTACCGACAGCTTGAAATTCTGTGTCAAAGAAAGGAAACAGTTGTTGAGAACGGCATCTAAGTCCTTAAACCAGAATAGATGGTCTACGTGTCTTAGCCTCATTCATCCCTCTATTTCTCTAACAATGGGAGAATAGCCCAAAGACCATGCCTTCACACACTCTCAAAATGATGAATCCAAATCAGCTGTTGAATCAAATCCTGTTGAATACCTGCACTAATACTATACCATACTACAGATGCATACGCAAGAGAATGAAGGGTAACTTAAAGATATCCCTTTATTCTATAATTTTATCAGTTTTAATATCCAACTTTTGAGATCTTAACATTTTTTTAACATAGTCTTTGTCTATGGAACTTTCCTTTTCTTGGCCCATGTAGTTATGCATGTGTATTATCTTGTTATGGACATTAATTCAAGACTGAAGCAGGCATATGACCTTTTTGTGCAGCTTGAATGTGCAGACTTTTCAAAGTGCAGTAAGAACCAAACAAAAGGAATCAGATTCTTTCTAATTAGCAACACACTCTTTTCCATACACCTCGCTTAGCTTTTTTGTCAAGGGTACGCTATCAAGAATACTTTCTGTCTGCCCTTTATCCCTACTTCTTTCAACTTTGTTCTGTGACAAAATACTTCACAAAATGATACACCTTTGAATTTTTGTAATAGCTGTGTATTGTCTTTGATCTGAACAAAGAATCTACTCTTCTTCTTGAGTATTTTCTATGTTTATTGCTAATGAAAGAAAAATCCTTAAAAGTAGTTTAAAGGTTAACTAAAACCAGTTTAAAAACATAGAATAAAAATATATGTACATACACTTAGCAGTTACAACATGACAGCAAAAGCATAAGTTTCAGTTATGCACAAGTCATTCAGGACATTCTCTAGTACTGAGATATTTAATGCAGACATCATAGAAAAAATTATCTGCTCATATGTGGACTAGATGGCAATTTCTCTATTCTGCTACTGCCATGGGTACATAATTCCAAAAAATAGGCAGTATTTTTGGGCTTGCTGGGTGGCAGAAATGTGAAATCTCTACATATTGTTTGTATTTCATGGGAGAACTTTGGGTTTTGTCTAAAAACATCTAAGAGTCAATGTTTCCTTTTCTTTCTACTGCTGGTTGTTTTTTTTTTTTAATGCAATGTCCAATATAAAATGACTTTTTTGTTTTTAATCACTGACTGGTTTTAGTTTTATGAGATTTAAAACCAATTCTTGATAGCAAGTGCCCACTTAGTACAAGGTTGCTTCCATATATAAAATACTCATGTATGTAAGGTTAGAAATAGGCTGCCTGTAACATTCACACAATTTGACTTATTTGCAGAAAGAAAACACAAGAGATACAGATGGCCAAATCAGAGCCACCACCCCCACTGAAAATAAATTCTGTAGAAACACATTCAATTGTTTATCCTTTTTAAGCTTAACTAGAAAAGAATAGAACAGAATAGAACAGAATAGTTCAGTTGGAGGGGTGCTACAACAATCATCTAGTCCAAATGCCTGACCAATTCAGGCTTGATGAAAAAGTTCAACATGTTCAGCTGAGGAGTGAAGTGATAGAGCAGCTTTGGGGAGCACCTGGCATTCCAGCCAGGGCCAGCCCACCACATAGTCTTTCTTGGTAAAGAAATGCTTCCTAACTATAGAATCATTGAGTTGCTTAAACTGGAAAAGACCTTTAAAATTATCAAATACAACTGTCAACCCGCACTGTTAAGTCTACCATTAAGTCATGTCCCTCAGCGCCACATCTCTACATCTTTTAAAAACCCCCAGGGATGCTGACTCAACCACTTCCCCACGCAGTCTATTCCAATGCTTGATAACCCTCTCGGTAAAGAAAGGCTTCCCTGTGTCCAGTCTAATCCTTCCCTAGTGCAGCTTTGAACCATTGCAACATGTCTTGTCACTGGATACCAGAGAGGAGGGCTCAGCTCCTCCCTCTCCACATCCCGTCCTTAGGAAGCCTAGGGAGCAATCAGGTCACTCCTCAGCCTCCTTTTCTCCAAACAAGAGAAGTCCAAAGTCCATAGCTGCTCCCTATAGGACACGCCTTCCAGCTTTGTTGTCCACCTCTGGACACATGTGAGTACCTTCCCATCCTTCTTAGACTGTGGTGCCCAGAGCTGCACACAGGGCCAAAGTGCGGCTGCAGCAATGCTGAATACCCTGTGATAATCACCGCTTTTGCCTGGCTGCTGATGCTGTGTTTGACACAGGGTGTGGTTTGCCCTCCTGGCTGCCAGGGCACTTGGCTGACTTGCAAAGAGCCTGCTGCCAACGAGCATCACCAGATCCCTCTCCGCAGGGCTGCTCTCCAGCCACTCCTCTCCTAATTTATACTTGTGCCTGGCATTACTCCATCCTAGGTGCAGAATCCGGCATTTGTTCTTCTTAAGTTTCATCCCATTAATCATTCCCCAATGCTCCAATTTATCTAGATCTCCTTGTAAAGCATCTTGACCCCTGAGAGAGTTAACAGCACCTTCCACTTTGTTCTCACCATCAAACATGTTAATATTGCATTCAACTCCTGCATCCAGATCATGGATGAAAATATTGAACACAACTGGCCCTAGACCTGAACCCTGATGAAATGCTGCTGGTGACCAGTTGCCAGGCAGATGTAGCCCAAATCACTACATTTCTTCACTCAGACTTCTACCAGCTGACAGACTGTTCTGCTAGCATCCTATACATTCCTGTAGGGCTTTGTCTAGCACTTTCTTTAAGAAAATCTAATTACATTGTTCAAATGATTATGTCAAATAGGCAAGGTCATGGACCATCTTTTGACAAACTACCATGTGTCTACTTCCTATAAATGTATTGGTTTTACATAAGAAACGTTTAAGATGGTTACATGTGCCATCAGCACAGCGCCATCCAAAATGGCTTGCATTTTTAATATTTTCACTATACTGTTTCATTTCTTGCTATAAATTTAATGATACATTAATTATTATTGTGGTATGGTGACAACATTCCCATTTTTCCTGATCTTCTACACTATGTAATGTATTCCATTCAAACCTTTATTCTGCTCAAACCTTTACAGAAGTGAACTGCAAGTTAAGATTTGCTCACCTACACTTCTCCACCATGTTTAAGTAAAAATAGTACTACTTCTCTCAGGACCAAAAGCAACATGGTATCACACAGTCAACACATCAAAAATCTTTCTAGTCCCACAGAAGTACCATAGATTTGTTATGCGTAGCCGGACAGTTATTTCATATAGAAATGTGCAGACACAGTTCAGTGTTCATTACCTGTACTCATGAAAAAAAATTCATTAGAAAAAAGACCAGTCTGTATCATTCACACATCAAACGGGGCCTCCCCTGCTAAAGTTTAACGCTGTTCCACCCAGCTACAAAGTAACTTAGCATGTTTAAGAAACATCTACTCTGGGCTCGTTCCTCACAATTGATAATTCATTCCATTACCTCTTTTCAGGTTTCTGTATCTCAGCTGTTCTCTAGGATGTGTGGGAGGCAAGTTGCCTCCCAGCCCTGCTCCCCACATCTACGCCTCTGTCTCTCATGGTGTCTCTCCCACTTTCTTCCTTTTCAGAGCAAGGATGCTTCTTTTTTTCTCACCTTTTTCTTTCATGAAAAAAAAAGTGTTCCAGCTGGTCAATGCCTACCCTTTTTGAAACCAGCACCGGGCCATTCTGATTACCACCTACCCACAAACTCCTTATGGTGCTGGATGCAGGTTCCAGGCCATTTGCTTCCCTGTTGGAAGAAGACTGAGGCAGAAAGAGTGCGGTGTCTTTCACACAGCTCTAATGTTTGCCTCTTGCAAAATCTGTATTCACAAGCAATGCTGCTAATGCTTGGATGGGTCTACTCAACTGGCTCACATAAAGGATTATTTGTACCTTCAGGCACCAATACTGGCAAATTATCTAATGCACTTTTTTGTTTATTTAGTTGTTTTGCTTTGGAAAAAGCTGCAAGGGTGAGCTAGTCATAGGCTGTCTAGTGGGAGTTACTGCAAAGGCAGCCAAAGCAAGGCCCTTCAGACAGAACTTTCTAACTCTTTTTGCTGTGCCTTCTCCAACATGTGCCACTGGCTTATTAGGTCAATTCTGATATTTCTTCCTCAGCTGTCTTTGCACCTCACATTCACATCTGTAACTGCATTCTTTCTTTGCCCTGCCCTCCTTTCCTCAATTTCCTCATGGTCTTTAGTCAATTCTTTTCCTCACTGCTGCCTCTTCACTCCCTCAGAAACAAATACAAAAAAGATAGTGAAACTAAACCTTTGGCAACAGATCTTATGCTGCATAAGTTGGGCTACTTTCTGCCTTGTTCTTATTCAGTTCCTAGTACAAAGAATACAAATTTTTCTTCACTCTTTATATATTGGAAGCAAATTCATGCACAGAAAATAAAGTCAATTGAACCACTGTAAGACCAGAGTATGATTTATAAAATGCTGAAGGCTTATTTTATATCGGGAAGACACTAGATTTCACATGCCACTGAGAAAACAAGTGAATTTTTACTATCAACTGTTTTATACATACAATGTTATTCCAAAGAAATGTGGAATTTTAAGCTCATTGCCCAGTGTATTGAAACAGAATGGTTGCTGTTGTTAAGGAAGATTGCTTGCTTGCTTTACCTGAGCTAGTAGAAGCAGGAGACTTGCTGCGTCGGGATGGGCCTGGGCTCTTGGTGGTGCTCCTACGTGAAGTTGAAGCTATTTTGGTATAGGAAGTAGATTTCACCACCCGACATTCTAAAAGACAAAGAAACCACATAAGTTAGCAATTAAGAAAGCCAGCAAGATTCTGTAACAGAAAGAGCACTGAGAAGTGCAAACATTTAGCCCACGCTTGTTTTCATTCACCTTGAGGAGTTTTATGAGAAAGTATAAAACCTGTATAAATGGCTCCATTAAAATCCAAGTACATTATGTACCATATCCCGGACTGCTGCAGTAATCCAGACTTTTAGACACCATGGTTACTGCAGGTACTTAGGACAGCTTAATTTAACAGTGCTGAGACCATATATAAAATTTCTTTGCTTTTCAAGATTTCAGTACAAGTAATGCAGTGATTTTTTTGGTAAACAATCCAGGTGCAATGTAAGCATTTTTGTCAACCTAGGTAGCCTCCTCTAGAAAAACCAGAAGGCTGCTTTTATGTATCAAAATGTTACAACTGTACAAGATGATTCAAGTGTCTTCCACTCATGAAAGGTTTGAAGAAAATGAAGCAGGTTTGTTGCTCCTGCTTAATCCTCCAGTGAGCAATAGCCCACATTGTATAGCACACACAATTCATCACAGGTTGAGGGAAACAGCACTACTTGCTCATAAGAGACATCAGTAAAATCAATGAAGAGGTGAAATTACCCTCCCACTCAAGAACACTACAAGATGTTCAGGTTAGAGTTTATGTACACCCACACAGATCTGTAGGCATCCTTCCATTATGCCTGCAAAATGGTTCTTGGCCTGAGGATGAAAGAACTTAGTGAGCATAGCACTGATGTCTTGCACTCCTAACAGATACTAGATTAATCACCAGATGTATTATATAGCTGGGGAAAAAAAAAAAAATCCACTCCTTAGTCAATATGCAATTAAAAGTCTGGAGCAATGTTTATACTGTCTTCACCTGACAATGTCAGTACACTTCACTTGTTTAAAAATACATCAGTAAACATTTAGTTCTGTATCAGACCTGTTTCCTATTTTCTTCCCATGGTTAAGGTTCCTCAACAGAGGTTAAGAGAAATAAACAAGTTTTTTCTTCCTAGTCAGAAAATACCGTGTACAAGCCTGCACATTATTTAGTCTTCACAGATCAGTGGAGCCTGTAACATAGTTTAGAGAGATTAGAGAACAAAGAAAGAAAATTGAGCATAACTAATTAACTTAAATATATACACCCGAGAATGATGTCATGAAATTTATTTCCCTTGGCTGCACTAACTGTTTGTCTTTCATCAAGCTGTTGAAGGAAATAGAAGCAAGAACTGATGTGTTACTGAGCGAAACATCCAGCACAGCTGAGAGCTGAGAGGACCAGAGAAATGCCTTGGTCTTCCCAAAGAAGCTTTTCTTCCCAAGCTCTCCACATTCCTAATGCCCAGTAGTAGCTAATTGCTTTCTGTTAACGTTTTATGTGATTCACTGATAACTAATCTTGCTTTATACTGAATGATCACTGGAAAAGGAGAAAAATATTTACTCTATGAGGAAATAATCAACTGAAAACAGGACAAATCAGATGAAAGCTTTCAATTAGATGCCACTGGATAACTACACCAGGAATCTTACAGTGACATATCAGCATAAACAGCTGCTACAGAAACCATATACAATTAAAATGTAAACAGGTTCCTTATCTTCCTGTAAACAAAGATGTAAAATTTCCAAACACTTAACAGCCAATCTGTTTGATCATAAAACTATGACATAATCCCAGTGTGGGTTTCATTCACAGGAAACAGTCAGGAAGGGAACTGCATATTTTAATGGACAATAAACAACAAGACTAAAGCAGAATGATACAATCAAGCTAAATCATTAGAATATATAATTTGCTTAGTTGAAGAACTTAAGAGTCTATGAAGAAAACAGCTACTTTTTGCAATATGTAACAAGCTTTCCTATTTCCAGCATGGAAAGGAAACAATTACCTACATCCATCTCTTCCAAATCATGCTGTGTACTAGAGCTTAACTCTCATCTTATTACAAGTATTAATACTCATTCAAGTTCTCTGAATACCTTAAAAACACCCAGAGTCTTAAATATATTATCACAGAGGCATTAGCACCATCTCTGATAGGATCAGA
Organism: Atrichornis clamosus; assembly: GCA_013400975.1. NCBI lineage: Eukaryota > Metazoa > Chordata > Aves > Passeriformes > Menuridae > Atrichornis > Atrichornis clamosus. The sequence goes on from WBMZ01011753.1 coordinate 237,599, forward strand.
TTTGGCCAGCTGTGGGTCTGTCCTGGAGCTGGCTGGCATTGGCTCTGCCAGACATGGAGGAAGCTTCTGGCAGCTTCTGGCAGAAGCCACTCCTGCGGCTCCTCTCACTACCAAAACCTGGCCGCACAAACCCAGTTCATCTGCAAATCATCCTGATGGGCTGCACACTGACCAGTTATTTGAGTAACCCCACACTAATGTCATATTGCCCTGTGAGGAAGTCACCTCTCACAGCAGGCTGAACAACAGATCTCTCTCCACAGGAGAGAAACACAGATGATCATATGATAATCTGAGAAATGTACAGGCATCACAGAATCATAGTGTAATGCATCTTGGACATGAGAAATTCCTGGGCCAGTTTACTGCTCAAAGCTTGAAGTAGCTTCACATTCATAGTCCTGACCAACCTGGGGGACACTTCAACCCACCTGAGGAATGCAGTAGGGAATAAACAGTACTGGAGGATCTTGGAGAGCATCAGTGACAACTTGCTGTTCCAAGAGACAGACAAAACACTATGAAGAGATGCTCTGCTCACATTCACTCTGGGAATGTGAAGGCAGAAATAAACCTTGGCTGCAGTGACCATTATAGGAGAGTTCGGTATTGTGAAGGGATTGAAGGAGGGCAAAAAGTAAGATCACAATTCTGGACTTCAGATGAGCAGACTTTGGACACTTCAGGTATCTGCTTGGAGGAGTCCCATTAGATAAGGTCCTGGAGGGATGAGGGACACAAGAAAGCTCAGTAATATTCAAGGATCACCTCCTCCAAGTACCACAACAATCCATCTCAACAAGCAGGAAAATGTTCAAAAAATGCCAGGAGGTCTGCATGGATGAACAAATTTTTCCTGACAAAATTAAAACATGGAAAGGAAGCATAAAAAAGGTGGAAGCAGGGACAGGTAACCTGGGAGGTATACAGACCAAGTCCAAACATGGAGAGACAGTTAGGAAAGCCAAAGCCCAATTAGAATTCAATCTGATGAGAGATGTCAGGGGCAATAAGAACTGCTTCTTTACATACAGAGAGAACAAAAGAAGACTGTGGAAAATGCACACTCACTGCTGAATGAGATAGGGCCCCGGATGGCATAAAACTGGGAGGAGTGGCTAATACACCAGAGGGTTGTGCTGCCATCCAGAGGGACCTCCACATACCGGAGAAACAAAGGGACAGGAATCTCATTAAGTGCAACAAGGAGAACACCAAAGTCCTGCACCTGAGGAGGAACAACCCTGGCACCAATACATGCTGAGGGTCCCTCAGCTGGAAAGCAACTTGGCAGAAAAAGACCAGAGAGTCCTGGTGGACACCAAGAGGACCATGGGCCCAGGATGTAGCGTTGCTGCAAATAAGGTAAATAGTATCGTGGATGAGGAGGAGTGTTGTCAGCAGGTGATCCTGCCCCTCTACTCAGCACTGGTGAGACCACGCCTGGAGTACTGTAACCAGTTCTGGGGTCCCCAGTACAAGAGAAATATGGAGGTACTGGAGAGAGCCCAGCAATGGGCCATTAAGACAATTGACTTACTCCAACGGGAGAAAAGCTAAGGGAGCAGGGACTGTTCTGCTAAAGAAGAGAAGACTCAGGGAGAGTCTTATCAATGCATCAAAGCAATGCAGAGTGCAAAGAAGATAGAGTCAGACTCTTTTCAGCAATGTCCAGTGACAGGACAAGAGGCAATGGGCATAAACTGAAATGCAGGAGATTTTGTCTGAGCTTTTTACTGTGAGGGTGACAGAGCACTAGAACTGGTTGCCTAGAGAGTTTGTGAAATCTACATCCTTGGAGACATGGTCCTGGGCAACCAGCTCTAGGTGACCCTGCTTGGGTAGAGGACCAAATGACCTCCAGAGGTCCTTTACAACCTCAACCACTCCATTCTGAGACTGTGACTCTCAGAGCTTATTCCGGTTGTTTCCAGAAAATGCCCAAGGATGGACACTAACTGGGACTCCCAGGAATAGGTTTTCCTCCCTGGGCAAACATACTCCAGTGCCTGACTGCCATCTCAGACATTTTTCTTTACATTCAGGCTAAATCTTTCCTTTTAATTTACGTTTATCACCTCTTGTCCTCTTACTGTGCATCACTGTGGGGAGCCTGACTCCATCAGCTCCATAGAGAAGAGATGTTGTCCCATGGGCATTGGAGGCTACTGGCAGGTACCCCTGAAGCAATTTCTTTTTTCAGGATGAACAAGTCCAGCTTCATCAGCCTCTCCTCACACAATAGGTGCTCCAGCTCCCCACTATCTTGATGGTCCTCCTCTAATTATCTCCAATTTAGAGATGTCTTCATTGAACAGAGGGCTTTTAAAGTAGACACAATATTCCAGATGGGCCTCACATGTGCTAAGCAGCTTTGGTTCCCTGTCTCTACTACTCTTTAGTCTATGTCAAAAAAATATTCTCTTTTTTCCTGTTTTTCTATTTGTACAAAACCTTTTAACCTCAAGTTATCAACTTCTTTGGCAAAATTTTCTTTTTCCTCTCAAAAATAATTTGTTGGTCATAAAATTTTAAAAGGTCACAGTTCAGGTGAGTATACATTCTCTCTAACAAAAACTTATCAAGTACCATGTTCCCTGGGTTTACAAGTTTACTCATAAATGACATAGGCTATGGTATGGCCTGTGGAGAACCGTGTAGGAAAGCCTTCAGTGCTGCTGCTGCACACACCAGGCTTGAGCAACTCATGTTTTCAAAGACTGGGCTAAGACTAGTTCCAGAGTCTAAAAGGATTTCCAGTCATGGGTAGAATGTAACCAGGCTGCTTGTTGTAAACAGGTCCCAGCTCCCAGGAACAGTTTATGCATGCAATTCTGTTGTCACATTTAGTTTGTTAAGTAAAATTTTACTGCAGGCAAAGATCCCACTCAGTAACCACACAACCACTGTTTGTCTCCTCTAAGACATTTCCATAATCTGCCTGTTACTGTAGAAGAGCTCTGTGTACATTAGGAAGAAAGGAAAACAAAACAAAAATACATGTTTTATTGGAACCATATTTTCTACACAGAATCTATACTGGCAAGGAAATAAATACATACCTTCTCCTCATAACAGTATTCAGATAACTACACAATGGATCCTTTCTAAGCCATTAAACAGAAGAGTGTTTTTTCCCCCTAATTTTCTTTTGAAGCCAAAACTGCATCAGAAATTGATCTGAACTCCTGACAGAAGAGTAGAATACTGCCCATCTCACTCATGTGTGCATGCTCAGCCAAGAACAAACACCAGGTGTTTCTATACTATGTTCAGTAAGGAAAGAAATGTTTTATGAAGCCCCAGTCCTTCCTCTCACCATTGACTAAGATTAAAGGAACAAAATTATGACACCAGTGGTAACACGAGACAAAAGAAGGTCAACTTCACAGTCTGAACTTTACAGACTTTATTGTTTTCCAACTCACAATATGAGATAAATAAGAATGTTTTTCCTGCCAAAGCATCTTGCAATAAGATGTTCTATTGTTTAACTACACACAGAACTATAAAGTAGGAGAGAGAAGTACATACTAACAGCAGCAGGCTAACAATGTAACACTGCAGTCTCTTTATAGTATGGAATATTACCACGGGATTCTGAGGCATGTATTGGACATTAATAATAAGGATGAGACAGAAAAAAAAAAAAAGAAGAAAAAAAAAGAGGAAATATCCCAAGGCTACAATTTGACATAATTGAGACTGTAGGGGCAAGATAAGGAAAATAGTTACTGAGATTGTATGGTGGTGTCAATGAGTAGGAACTGGCAGAACTAGAAGGGATCCCAACATACATGCATGAGAGCTCTTGACTCTTCCTGTTGCCAAATGGAGAAAATGTAAGCATGAGGTAAATAAAGGATGCTAACATGTGGAATCACAACGTCTGCAGTCTCCAGCTCCATGATGTTTCATTTCCAAAATGTTACATTAACTTCTACGCTCATTAGATTTTACAAAGGCAAGAAAGCAGCAGAGAGTAACTGCAATAAATGTGTCATAAAATGAAAACATTTAATGTGTTTCGAGAGAAGACTGTGAAAAGTTATTTAAATTACCAGGAGATCAAAAAGGCTTACTTGTCAACTACTCAGAAGTTGACTGTATGGCCTTCATGAGTTCTCTCTGGGCAAAATTATCACTCTCTGCTGTGTTTAGCTTTTCTCTGAGGTCTGTGTGTAGGGAATAGATATTTTCAGTATCCCTGCCAATCTGTTCCTCTAAGATGAGAACATTTAACTTGTTTTCAGCAACAGCTGTATCCTACAGATAAGCAAGGGGAGAGGATCAAGGATGTCTATGCTTGTTGGTAAGCCACTTTACTGTAAGCCTTTGGCTGGTACTTTTTACCAGTGCTTAATGACATTAGCATCACTAGAAATGTCCTCAGGCCAATCAGTAGATCATTACTCCAAATGCAGTACCAATTTCAGTTTTTAATATTAAGAGTAATTTGTTCCGTGTTGCTAATTCTTAATGCAGCTAATAAGATTTTACTTTTCAGCAGCATTCATGCCTTCAATTAATACCAGTAATCTTCTATTTGCAGAACTAAGTTTCACTCTCTTCAGCACAAGGGAAATGGTACCCTCCTGTCTACTGGCATTGATACATGCTGCAGTTCACCCTACCCTACTGATCAACCACTGGCAGCTATGACTTGTAATTACAACATGTTCAAAAGGGTAACTATCATACAGTTTCCAAAAATGAAAGGGATATAGAGTGTTTCACAGAGGTTTAAGTAATTTCAAATCTTCTATCGTCATGGTTGTGCCAACTTCAATTTTATTCTGCATGTCTTCCTGTTCAACGTGTTCCTGAACACACAGCAAATGCAAATGGACAGGTATGGGCAGGATGCAAAATCCTAAAGTTTTATGCCATGCACTAAGCTCTATGTCAATATAAATGCATGGGGTTTTGAGATATCTTATCTTTTGATTTGATTTCTTACCAGTAATTGGTCCTCCACACACAGGATAAAGATTAGGAATTATATTTCAAATGTGTGCCAAATGTAGCAGCAAGTACCTAAATCTTCATTTTTTTTCTGCCAAGAAATATACTTTGATTGGAGTATAAAATACAGAAACAGATTTTCTTTCACGTGAAAAATCTTTCTCTTATTCTGAAATGGGGATAAATATATACAATAAAAGACGAACTATTAAAGCCATCTATACCTTATTACAAATCAATAAAATAGAGAATATTGAAAGGTCTTAGGAACATACATCACTTTGCCCAACCTAAGAATGCATTCAGATGTATGCACTACTCCAAAAATACATTGTTAAGCTAGAAATAAAGAATATATTTGTGAATTCACGTAATATCATTAATATTTCATTCTGCTACAATGTATAATCTTCAAATTCTGAATTCAAATGTTTCTAAATTCTCTGAAGTCTAAATATTTACCAGAAGAGGTAAATAGATTTTATGTATAATCAAAATGTTGCTTCACCTATTTCCTACTTTTCATTCAAGCACGTTCCTGTCTTAAAGACATTGTTGGGAGGAGAGAACTCATCTAGTTATAGACAGCTAAAAATATGATTCATACCTATGAACTATTCACCCCATGATCCTTCTACAGTCAATGGAACATGTCCTTTTCTGTGGCCTATCTTAGAAACCTATAAGTTAGAAAAGATGAATCTTTCTTGTGAATGATGAGATACAAATTATGAATTTTGAGTTGTGGTGAAAATGCCCTAATTAGAAGCTGTGCCTTTGGACTGGTATGGGCATTTTTACTTACTACAAACATTAACACAAGATTTTGCTGTATTTCACATCTTTATGGTGTGTGAGTAGATTTTATCTCCCACCTTCTTCAAGTGCTAACCTTTTTTGTCAGAAACATCTCACACAAACCTCCACATTAATATTTTGGCTACAAAAACATGATGTCAAATCTTACTTTTTTATCAGAGGAGAAATCTGCTATCATTAAAATTTCCACCCCATAGCAATAAGTATTTAAAAACCATTTTTCATCATTGCAACAGATTCTCTGACAAGGCACAATATCTAATTATTTTCCAGCTTCTGCATTTGTAGGCAGACAAAACTAGAAGACTTCTTTCAAACCAGCTTACCTAAGTGAATCTGAAATATTTCCGACTGAATTAATGTGAATGAACTGTCACAGTTAAAATATTAATTTTTTAAACTGGAATTGGACTATCAGAAACTATTTTTAAGATACCTGAAAACTGAGTGGAAATAAGAATTTTGTCATTAGCTAAAACATACCCCAATACACATGTTATCTTTAACACATATATCTTCTGTATCTTACCACATCCTCTCTTTCACTCTCAGAGATTTTAATTATCATTCTTTGCTCAATATACTTCAGCCAAGATGTTCCAATATTGATAGAAACATTCCTTAGTTTTTCCCTATATTCAGAACCCTCCCCCTACACCTCTACAGGTTTACCACACCAGTTGCAGTGACCAAAATATCAGAAAGCTACTTTTAACTGAAAATGTTTAAGGTAGCACAACTGATTACAACTGTAACCAACTGTACTATTTTTATTTATGTCCTCAGCATTATTCTTCATGCAACAGAGGAATGTGTCCTGGCTGTGCTTATGGCTTTCCTTTTCTTTCAGGGCATATAGTCTAGCAACAGATATCTCTCAGTTAAGCCAGGGGGAAAATTCAACACAAAAGTACCTTACTTTATTTGCACAGTTTGGATGGCATTTTTCTTGGTATTGTTTTATTCTTGCAATTGGAGATGAAATGAGAGGATGGTACAAATTAGTTAGTTCTTAACTATTCTGTTCATCAAGATCAATGGCTTGCTTTCCTGTTCAGCAGAAAGAGTTAGTATTTGTTCTATTACCCATTAAAAATATTTTTTTCTTATTTTGTGGATAAACAGACCTCTTATCCAATCCATATGGTAAATATTAACATAATCCTAAGCACCAAGTACACAGGCATTCCATCATATAGTTTTTTAATTACAGTCCAAGAGATGTGTCAATTTTGCAGTACAACAATTCTGGGGTTCTGGTATTACTTCTTGCTCTCTGAAGAGAATCACTTGTTTTCAATTGCTTACTATTTCAAACGACTCTTTTGGAAGTTTACAACCTCAAGGCCTTTCCACAGTTAGAAATATAAATTCCTGTTTGCAGAACATTGTCTTCACATGGAAAGCATCAGCTAAAGGTGTGACCGAGAAACACCCATTCAAAATAGTTAACTTTTAATACATTTTAGCCCGGTATCCTAAGTTACAGAGTTTTGTGTAACTGATTTGTGGAGAGAGAGAAAAAAGCATATTTAAACTGCCCTACTTATTTCTGCTTTGATTTTTTTTCCAATTAAATCTGCCTACTTATAATTCACTTAGTCTAACAACTTGATTGTGCAGCATTAAGTCTTTTTTTTTTCTTCAAAGAAATGAAATACACTATACTGGGATAAAGATTATAGTAATAACAGTTAAACAAAAGTCAAATTCCCATGTCTTACACAGCTAATTATTTACATTAGGAAGGAGTCTTGCACAAAACAAGGGATATACAAATACAAAATATCCATTAAAAACAGATGAATATGAGACAGCAATTGTCGTGGGGAGTTTTGTTGTTTAAATGATCATTAAAAAGACTAACTGCAATCAGGCAGACAACTTTAGCAACAGTGGGATTAGAAGACAAGACACACTGAGAACAAGTTAGAGAGAGTTCTTAGATAACATTTTCAAATTAGCAAAGTGTGAAGAATATTTAGAGACACATCTGAGATGAACTCTGAGATACTAGACACTATTTTATGAGAATTGTGAAGGACAAGTAAAGATCCAAGAGAAAAAGTCAAAGCAAACTCCTATCTTTAAAACTGGGACACAACAGAAAACTGGGGGTTGCAGGAAAGACAACCTAATTTGAGATTACTGAAAAAAATTATCCAGAGGGAGAGTTTAAAGAAGACAGAATCAAGTTCCTTTCTTTTGGTTGTGGCAGGACAAGAAGCAATGGGCACAAACTGAAACACAGGAGGTTCCCTCTGAACAGCAGAAAACACTTTTTCACTCTGAAGGGGCCAAGCACCGGCACAGGTTACCCAGAGAGGTGGTGGAGTCTCCAGCCTTGGGGATATTCAAAAGCCATCCAGACATGATCCTGAGCACCCAGCAGCAGATGACCTCTAGGGGTCCCTTCCAAACTCAGTGTTTCTTTGCTTCCTTGACAATACAAAGCAATACAGGAAACAAACCATTTGAAGCTTAAAAGTTATTAAAATTATATACAATATTCAAAATAGTTTTATCAAGAATAAACTGGGTCAAAGTCATCTTCCTGTAAGAGGGTAACAGGGACAGTAGAGATTATAAAGTTTTCTGCTCAGAATTTTGAAACTCAAGCTGCAATTTAAGAAAATACCATCGATAGAAATTTCTTTTAAGATGGGCTTTGGAAAAGCAAACCAGGGTAGTTCTCAAGAGGAGACACTGAGCAGAGAAACTCAAAAGGGTTTTGTTTCTGATTCTGGTATTGGTACTAGTCAAGATTTATTTGTATTAATAAGGTGAGTATGCATTTTAAATCTGGAGACTACCATAGGTAAAGCTGTAAGCACTGTAGAACAATATAAATGGTATTTAGAAGAATCTGAAAACTGCAAAAGTCATCCGAAAAACCAGATAAAATTTAACAAGTCCAAGGTACTAGAACCAGGAAAGAATAAGCAACAGAACAAAGGCTGCAGCCATCTCGCTACAAGAGTCAAAAGCATAAATGCTAAACAGCAGCTCTGGAAAGAGGGACATAAATTTTGCAGTGGGACTCATGCTGACTCTGAAGCAAACTACTACAGCAAATGGATCCTGCTGAACAGTACCACTCTGTGGAGGACATCTGAGTTATTTTGTTCTTTCCAGGGCTACTGCAGTGTTAGCTAACACAACAAATCCACTTTTGTGTTTCCCATTTATAAACATGAGGATTTCACCTTCAGAGGATTGAGAGAATACTAAGAAATTACAGCTTGGGGAGACATGACCAATGGAGGATAAGTAATATAAATGGGATCTTTCATTCAGAAAAGAAGTGGAGAAAAAACAACAACCTTAATACTTAATAGACTGCCAAAATGAAGAAAAACTAAATTCCTACTATTAGTTGTATCACAAATAGGACAAAGGAGAGTGATCTTAAGTTTCCAAAAGGTAGATTAATTCAGACATGAGAAAATCTGTTTTTAACTGCAAGGATAAGGAAGTACTGGAACAGATCATGTGGAGGACTCGTTGAGTCTCCCTAACTACAGCTTCACACACACAGGTTAGCCAGAGACCTATAAAGTCAATTTAGATATAGCAGGTCCTCCTGCGGGATCTCTCAGATCCCTTCTGTGATTCTTTTGATCAAGTCTTCCTAGTATGACTCATAGAGTACTCCAAAGTTTTTTCACTGTCAGCACTTCTGCCTGGATTTAGCTGAAAGATAAGTAAAAGGAAGAGTTATTCTCTGTTGTAAAACTGAGTGAAAGTCAAATTTCAGTTCTAGCAAGGGAAAAGTGCTTGCTTAATGGGTGAATTAAAATCATTAACATTTCCTGAGAGGGGAAACTATTGCGATATAAATCTTTTATTTGTCTTCAAAAGCCAGACTGATTAACTTTTAGAATTTTTCTCATTAGGACATTAGCAGAATTGATAGCTTCAAAAAACAGTCTTTCTCCTTTCACAGACGATTCAGAGCCTTGTTGGCTAATATTGTCTCATACCATTAAGACGTATGTACATTTTCTCCAACTATACGACAAAATTTTATACTGAGAGAAGACATTTCTTACTGGCTTCATGGATTACATCCTTTTCTACTTTCATTGGTCAGATCTAAACTGATTCTGTAATTCATCTAGAGTTGATGAAGAGGCGTGGCTCTATCTACATCTTCCACAACTCAGTGTGCTCTCAAAGCACAACTTTCATTCCTAAGATCATATATAGGCATTTCTAGATGAAAAATACAAGATGAATATAGAAATGCTCACACATTCTATGCATCTCAAGGAAAAGCTATCAAAAAAAAAAGAGAATAGAAGCCAACCAATCAAAAGCATGTTAACCTACACCATCTTCTGGAGCACTCTGGACTGTAAACATCTGAAGCAAGGATCACAGCTTAATACGCAGCTAGTGCCTAAATGATAATCAACAAGCAGCGTGTGGGCAGGAGGTACAGGAGGAGTGCCAACCATGGATCAAAAGACACATACACATTGCTTAGGTTATTGTTGAAAGCAATGCTTTACACTCTACCTTATAAAATTAAAGGTATTATTTATGATAGTATCTAACATGGCAGTGGATCATTGTTTTTAGAACTATTTTTTGTAATCTTGTTTCTGTTGCACAAACTTAGCTCATATTAGACAAATCCAGTTTGAGTTGACCTTCTTCCATGAAACTAAAGCCATTAATATGATTGATAAAGCATGTTAAGCCTAAAAATGCAGGAGACATTTCATATTGGGGGTCTCAGTTTTTTAATTCTTTGATCCATGTAATTTTTTGTTCTGCAAGCTGGTGTCTGAGAAATATCTCTATCACTACCATTAATTTTAAAGAAATTCAAATGTGGGACTATATCTCTTACTGATTTTTTAAGCAAAGTTGATATCCTACTAAGTGTATAAAGAGAGCTGTCATGTGAGTTGACAAAACATTGGGCTGCTTTTGAGTTGAAGTCCTGTGGCAAGTAAGAAAGATGAAAAAATAATTAATTTAACAAATTCTTCCAGGTTATGTCATCCGTCATTTTCTCAGATATGTTTTTCATTTAAAAACTTACTTCTCTAAAACATTCATTTAAAAGTTTGAGCTTATTCCATATTTAAGTGTATTCCTAGTCTTGAAAAGAATGCGACACTCTGAAGCTGTTTCTGGGCAGATAAGGAACACTAAAGACCTAATGCAAACCCAATACTTACTAACTTATTTTCTATAAGCAGTCTGAAAAAGCCACTTAATTTCCTTTGAAAAGTCATTCAAATGTACTTTTTTTAACAAGAATATTTTTTTTAAAAAACTCCAAATACCAAAAATGACAAACACAGTTGAACCCAAAAGTCAAAAAACAGATTTATTCACAGGACATACTCCTATCTTCCTCTAGACATTCTAAGAGAGAACATGATTTCTTGTCATAAACTTAAGCATACAGATAACAATGTTGTTCAAAGTCACAAAATACCCAAATAGACGACAATGTCGATGATAAAATATAGTCCCTAGAATTCCTAACTTCCATTCTTCCAGTACCTGGAACACAAGAATCTCTTCAAGAACGTCATAAATCCACTTTGTAACCAAAATGCAGAAATATTGAAGACAAAATATCCTTGCCTTAACTTTCCAATTTGCTTCTAACCTCACTATGGTTTTGTGTGTCAGTCCCAGCCTCCCATATGTCTGTTCCTCCCACAAAAAAGCCTCTGCACTTTCTCTGACACTAACTTCTATGAATAGAGAGCTCTCTCTGAGGCAACCTGCACAAGGCATCTTCCCTCTCTGTATGATCCCCGATGATTTTATAATTTAACTATTGCAATCGAGGTGATGTAACACAATGCAAAACAAACAGATGGGCAAGAGATATAACGTGTGGCCAGGCCTAAACTGGAAAACATCACTGCCAGAAATGTTGTTGGGCTTGCAGCTGCTGACATTGCTCCTGGGATGTGTGCACACTGAGGATTTGCTGGCAGCTGCGTTGCTGGCTGAGATTTGCAGCATGTGGTTCTACTTAGGTGCCACAAGCTGAGCTTTGTTTGCTTGCTCCACATCAACATGTGCCTGCATGCAAACCTGTGGAGATAAAAGGTAATTCTGGATGCCAAAACTCTGTTGTGTAAATTAAGCATGTTTTCCTATGCTGAAAGAATGCAGTGAACAAATGGGAATTTTTTAATGAGGCACGTTTACTCTACGACTGCAGCGTAGAGAGCTGGAGGTACCATCCTAGAATTAACTTGAGTAAAGGCACCAGCCTTGCTACATGACTGGAGCTCAGAAAGGGAAATTAGCATGTCCTAACTTCTGTGCTGCTGGAACAGGCTGCCTGACTGTGTGAGAGAGCTTATTTAAGTCTCACTTGGGCATCTCTGGTATTAATAGGAATTCTGTGATGGTATGGAGGAAAATAATCAGCCCCTGGCAAATTTCTTTCCTAATTATTATTATTCCATGCTATCTTTATGTGAGAGAAGGTGCAGTTCATCAAACATATAAAAGCAGAAGACAAGAGATATTGCTTTAAGGAAAAGTAACTTAAAAATAAAGAAATATAGGGAAAATGATACAAGTATTATAAACCAGTGCAAATTCAATGATAAAACACAAGAGAATATGGTAAATCAAATACTTGGATTGTTCAGTCTCAACTCATCACTCTTAGATTGTGACTGGGCAATGGTATTTCCACTGCAGTTATGGACTAAAGCCAGGAGCAAGAAACACTTGATGGACTGAACTGTACAAATTAAGTGACCAACTGGAACAGCTGAAGAAGGGCAGTAGGATTCCAGCTGTCTGAACTGTTTCAAAACAGCAGTATCTTTTAAAGCTGCCAGTGTGATGCATTAATTGCCTTACTGTTTGAAGAGGAGCTCCTTCTAATATTCACATCTGATGAAAGCATATAACTGCTTTCTCACAACTTAAAAGCTAAATAAGCTATGTGCTTCTCACAGGTGAGAGGAATACGATGCAAACAATAGAGTCTGAAATTAAATCTTTAGAGTCTGAAATTAAGTACTGCAAATCTGAGATATTTATAGACACAAAAGTAATAGATATAGACACAGAAGTAATGTTTCATATGGATCAAAAGCCATTATAGGGACAGAAGGCATTTTCAGAAGAGCATGAATACTGAATTAATACCTTATTCCTAGCAGAGTAGGATCTGTAGTATCCATAATACCTGGATTAACATCTGGGCTGCTTTGAAACAGACAAACACAAACAGAGATTTTTATTCTGTTCATTATTGCTTCCATTCCTTCACCAAAATGAGCATTTTTATGGGGTAAATATGACTTTAAAAACACAAACAGGTAATAGAGGTACTCTGCAGCTATTCCCAAAAACCTAACTCTTTATTCTAACAAGCTTTCAAATTACATACTGATATATAACAAGATAATGTACAATGGCGCAATTGTTTTCTGCAAAATTGGTTCACTTTCAGCTATTATTTAAGTGTCAGAAGACACAAGAGGAATGGACTGATGAGGCAGGAGGACATTATGACCCATATATTTTTTATTGAGGCAAAAGATTTTTTTCTGGCTATTGATGCAAAGATGATGGAAAAATTTACACAAATGCTCCCCAAGCCAATCAGAGACTTCGAGGCAGAAGACATCATCAGCCACAGCTCCTACTCACAGGCACCTCATCAATGATTTACTATGACAGAAGGGACTGCAGCTTCATTATCTGGTGATATTTTATTTATTCATGTTTAATTAATGCATATCATAACAATTCTGTATTTGACTGCAATGCAGAAGACAGGGGAAGGAATGAAGCTGTTCTACTGCCTGTACTAACACATCTGCTTCACAGACCTACAGGGATTCACTCAGCCACAATATATAATAGAAGTGAAAAAACACTTATATTCTACAAATGAGTTACAAATTCTCCATATTAAAACTGGGTGAAATAAACAAAGATGTCGTCAAAATTCACGTAGTGAACATGAAGAATTCTATTTATCTTCATTATAGACTGAAAGTGTTTGGGTCAAAATCCCCAATTTAGGTGAACCATGAGGAGAAAAAAAATGAAGCAGAAGAAGAAAAAAAAAGTAACATGACAAATTAGCAGAACCAAACCTCTCCCCCAGTGGGAGGGAGAGGTGAAGGCCAAAGGGTAGATTAATCTTGCTATATCATATGGTCTTGATCTTAAAAATTTCTCTGCGTGTTTAGCAGAAATCACACGCACAATGGGGAGACTTTGAAAAGATCAGGAGCCAGAGCAGATTAAGACAAAATGGGGCCAGATCCAAAAAGCCGTCAACCTCCCACCCTTTCCTGCAGACTCCCATGTGGGCAGGAGATTATTTCGTGGCTCCAAAGTGCTCATCTGTGCTGAGCTCGTTGATGAGTGCTCTCTCTCCCCGTGCCTCTAACAGAGGAGGAGTTTTGACTTCTCTTTTCACAGCAGTATGAGCCACAGCTGTGGACACAGGTCTTTGTAACCCCTCTTACTTTGTGGCCCCAAGTTAATGTGCAGACCCTGGCTGATTCAACCTCACGGAAAAAAAAAAAAAAAAAAATCCATGCCTAGGCAAAATAGAAATAGTATTTTAAAAAAGTAAAAGAAATGAGAAATTTCATTAGGTCCGTTTTAAAACAAAAATTTGAAAAGAGAAAAGGGTCTCAAGCAGATGATCAGGTTACTGCAGCTTTCCCAGTTGCTGAGTGTCAGCTGAGTCAGAGTAATTCTCTGCATATATGCATGGTAAAAGTGAGTTAATGCAGCGTGGCTTAGCTGAGCCTACAATAGAAGATTTAATTATGTGCAAACGCACAATTTCTACAGCTGAGCTGATGTGCGATTACTTCTCAAGCTACTGAAATTGCTTGTATATGCAGATTTAAAGTCTATCAATCAAGCAAATAATTTAGAATTTTAAAAAGGAAATTAAAAGGTTTTAAAATAATCTATTTATTTAATTATATGATGAAAAAAAAATTAAGAAGGACCCCTAAAATAATAAACACTCTTTTAAGTATTTTAACTAGTGTTCTGAAAACTCAAATGTATGGGAAGCTAGTTTATTAATTTGCTTTCAGAACAGCTAGGTGCAAAAGCATATGTTCATTCACATAAGTCTAACAGCAGAGTTTTCACTCTCTTTTAAGATAAAAGATAATTTGTTCCATGATTTACAATCTCACTGACTTCCCATATTGAATTAGGCAGCTGAAACAACCCCTATCATCCTGCAAATTATTATTAATGTGCATACACACATACACTGACTGATACCTTTTTTTTGAATACATGGCGAATAAGGATAACATAGTAATTTTATGAGAAAGGGTTATAATTCCACTAATGACAAACTATTGCAAACCTCCACTCAGAACTTTCACACAAAGCATGCCAAACACACACACACACACACAATTCCCAGTTTTACACTGGCACAACTATTGTGATCTGCAACTTCAGATAAACCTTGTGTGAATCAGATGCTGTTCCCCATTCTTCATTACAAAGAGCAACTCAACAGATGCTTTTATAGCTGTTGTTGTACACATCTACTTCAGTTCCTCTTTTCTTATTCTTGATACTTTTTTCTCAATTTCCTAATTAAATGACTTACATTTGTTTGCGCTTTCAATATTACCCTATAAATGTCTACCATTCAAGTTATTACTCACTGAACAAGGCAGAACTCTTTCTTCTTCCCCATAAATGTCCCCTGCAACCATAACTCCTTGCTGGTTTCCCTCTAATATTTAGATGTGCTCGAATGAAATGTGTTGACTTGTACCTAATGCAATGCACGTGTTTATGGAACACAGCAGGCACATACTCCATTTTCAAAAGACATAACAAGAGAGCAGCCATTTAAGAAAGTTTTACTGTTTCTGATTCTCACTTCCTCTTCACCCCCCCCACCCCTTCCCAGAGTCCAGCTAGAACATCTGGGTGCACTGGATTAAATAATGGACTCTTTGTTTGAAGAAAATTCACAGGAAACATTAAACTTCTCTTAAGACAGGAGAGGTTACTGCATGGGAGCCAGGACAGGAGGAAGCCAAGGAGTCAAATGGAGAACTGTGCTTCTTCAGGACAGAAATGCACATGTATCACTCAGATGTGTGAAGTTCCACCAGATACCAGGGTCCTGGTGAAGTACAGAGCAGCCACCTGTCATGGCAGCATGAGGATCCTTGGCACCTCCTCTCCTTGAGGAAAAAGGAAAGGCTTTTGTGAATGGACTGCCGTTCAAAGGAGAATATAAAAAATTTTGTCTGATCTACTATCTTTGTCTATCTCTGCACAATTTTCCATAGGTTTATTTATCTCAAGAGATTGTATGCTACATTTTCTTTTGCTAATTTACACCACAGAGAGAATAAAGCAGCTAATAACACCTGGAGAAGTTACGCAAGAGACATGCATTTTTTTTCCAGTTCAGCTTGGTGAGGAAGCTTTTTATATCAATAGAACTCTACATCCACCCTAGGTTTAATACAATGCATTGCTTTTTATTACTATGGCAAATGAGCAATTAATTTCATTATAATCTAAAAGTTCATTTAAATAATATGAAAAGTTCTACAGCATTAATTTTAGATATTATCCTTGGTTTACAGGTTTGATTTTCTTTATTAATTTTGCATAGATCCAGTCCCCAAAGTTATCTGCAGATTTTCTATATCTGGACACAATTGTATCCCACAAAAGTTTTCTATAGACGTAGCTATCTAAATATTTTATGGCTCCCCTAGCAATTTGAAATGGAAAATGAATCTCTATGGAAGCATTAGAATTTGAGCAAGGCAACGTGCTGCTGATCTCCACAAGATTAATTTTACATCTCAGGCATAAGCTATTTTTTCTTTATGTACGTAGGGGGTGGGAAAATATGTGGTGATTTTGCTGTATTGGTACTATAGAAATGGAGAACACCTACATAAAGCAAAAGTCTCATGTTTCACTTATCTGGATTTATTCCACAATCTACTAAGCAACAAAGGAGACAACAGACACTCTTATCTGTCTTCTCCTTTTCCATCTTACAGGGAAAGAATACGAAACCAATTGGTTTAAGCTGTTATCAGATACAGGACCTAGATTCACACTGTAAGAGTCACCTCAAAACCTGTCAGCTGCCTGACCTGAAGAAGAGCCACGTTGCACACAGTAATGAGAATCTCCGTACTCATCCTAGGGAAGCTTGAACATCCCTAAGATGGGTAATTTTTTCTGCAAATTTACCTGACCTAAAGCTAGTAATTTTGCACCTTTGTTCGAGTTAACCAGTATGAAAAACAGAGCTATGTACTTCATCCTCAAATTCTGGGAAGCAATGCAGAGAGGCTGCAGCAAAGGATTCTTTTATCATATGCATCAGTAAAGAAAATTTATTCTCAAAGCATGCTATAAAAGAAAACCAAGAAGCAACCCAGTTCTACACATTTTTTTCCAATTTTTTTACAAAACTGTCCCTCTCATTTCTCTAGCATGTCTGTAACTTTCAACCTGTACATCATCTTGAGCACCCAAGAGAAACTGACTGAATTGGTTTAGCAAATAGCCTTCTTTTAATACCATGTCTCATATCCTAGGTTTTATGATTTCCATAATTAAATGGCCTTCATATATTTTCAACTTTGCATATATGATCAGCAGGGCTAAATGTCTTAAAAGATAAAACAATAGAAAGCAGACTTTTCACAGTTTATTTCCCTCTCCAGAGACCTTTAGACTTCTTTTTAAACTGCAGATGTTTAATATGCACACTTCAATGCATATTCTCAGCTTGAATATCTTGGTTTAAATTGAGTTACCATGAAGGAATTACGACAATATATAGTAGCTGATGATGTTCCTCTTGGAGAATATTTGATCATACACAAAACTTCTCATGAGACTTCCCATTTTTTGCATATTTTCTTAAATAAATTATACCTATTTCTGCAATGATATTTTAGGGTTGTTTTTAATTATATTGAATTTTTTCCTTTCTTTTTTTTCCACTCTGAACAGGTGAGGAGAAACAAAGTTTGGAAATAAGTCTTATTTAAGCAGTGAGTGCCTAAATACCACCCTCTTCAAATATTCCAAACTTGTAATCAAGTTTCCTCTGTTTTTTGACAGTGAGTTTGCTTGTACCACAAACAGTATAACCAGCATAAGTATAGGAAATCCTAGTGGAGACTCCAGACACATAAGACCACCAAAGTAAAAACACAAAAGATAACAAAGACCCAATCTGATTTGAGTTACAAGAAGAAAAAAAGAAAACATTGAAAGACTCTGATATAACAGTTTCTCCCACTAACATAAATGCATATCCCTATAATTCCATTTTCACTTTTGCAACAAATTAGTTTTTGTCAGCAAAAAGAAAGGAACACAGGATATTTTTGTTTCAAAGAACAGTAATAACAAAATGAAGTGGTTTAAGAAACAGCATTCCTGAGAAAATCCTAGTACACAAAAGCTTTGACTCAGTAACAATTTTGAAGAGCCTCTTTAACTCAGCCAGAAACAAAAGTATTGTCTACCAGCATCTTACCACATTTAGAGGCTTATTCTGTCTCTCACCTCTCTCTCCTCTTCCCCAGGAGGAGGTGAGGGTTTTGTTTGTTTCTGTGATGATACACTGAAGCAATGAAGGAGTAGGAAGAGAAACTGGAAGAGGAAAATACAGGAGCAAGTGGTGGGGAGTTACTGTGGAAGTGTGATCAACTGTGCAGAATCTGAAAAGGCTGAAAGAGAAGAAGGATGCAGCAGAGGCTTTGTGATTCAGCCAGGAATGGACAATTATGAACCCCTGAGAAACCACATTTGATGGGCTGGAAATAACACAAGCATCATTGGGGCTGTAGCTGGAGAACAAGGAGACGATCACAAATAGAGAATTTGAGAAGATTACATGAGGGGAAACCCATCAGTGCCAGCTGTAAGAACAGTGGTGTCCTGGCAACGGAGGAGTCACAGTGTAAGACTAGACTTTTAACTTCCAAGTTAAGGAGACAGCAAGCATCATATTTTCACTGCTATTTGTTACTGTTATTCTTGTTGTTATAGCATTTTTTTACTACTTTCTATGACTTTTAAATCCTCTGGGTTGCCGCAGGTATTTGGTGGAGTTACCATTAGCAGTGACCTGGTGCTAGAAAATAGTCTTCTTTCACCACAGGGCTAATTTTTGTTGTTTCAAATGCATGTCATGTTGCAACATATACATTGGCATTATGAGGGGAAAGGGTACTAAAGACAGATCTTCAGAAGAGGGCCAGATGCAACTTAATTTTTCAGTCCAAAGATGTCTATTGGCTTAAAACCAAATGCCAGGGTTGTATTCTATTTCAGGCCTTAGATTTAATAACATGAGCTACACAGCTCTAATTGATCTTCTAATTTCTACATCTTTCAAAGGCTTTTAGCTCAATGTAACTTGCTTTTAAATTGACCTTTTCTTGAACAGTTCAAATATCAAACTATCTAAAACTGCTTCCCCCCTCTAAAATGTCATAAAAGATAAAATATTTTAATAATACAGTATTCCTTTTCTTGATTTTTACCAAAATCAGGTCATATTCCTAGGTCTTGATAACATATTAAATTTTTTTTAAATTTTCATTTTCATAGAATTCTTTGACATAAAAGATGTCCAGTAAATTCTATTGTGTTGTTTTGGGGTTTTTTTATTATTTTTGCTTTGATGACTTATATGTTCAGACATGTCTGAGCACCTGACTTTTGTGAGGACTTAGACCCTCAGGTTAATGACTGCAGAAGTCCTAGGGGACACATTTGCCTCATTCTCCAGACACCATGCTTTACTTATATCCCAATGTAAAATATGGAGTGATTTTCTTGCTGTGATAATTAGCAGCAACATTTAAAATAATTTTTAAAAATAAAATAGCAATTTAAAAATTTTGTACTTCTGCTTAAGTGCATGTCAAGAGATGTACAAAGAAACACCAAATTATTCTGTTCTGTGACTCATATTTAGCACATTGCCACATTTAAAAGGTAAGACATTTGGTGCCAGGAACTTTTGTTTCTTCACAACTCACGTGTATAATGTTACCTACACCATATCAAGAGCCCTCCTTTCTACTGCAAAACACATTATTGAGATTACATTAAGTGGAACATAACAGTTCACTGCAACTGAACATTCAGTTCAATGTTACAGTTGAAGCTGCTTGATACCTCCCATTATAAAATGTTGTTTACCAGTTGCTTATAAATCTTCATGAACACTTTAACTGTAGATTGAAATCTTCCATGTTTACTGTCTGTCCTCAGACTGACTTACCAAACTTGAGAGTCCTCCACTGATTCCCAAAAGATGGGGCTGGCTGGGGGAAAGTGTATTATTTGTCAGGTTAAATAAAAACAGAAGTAGCAGGACTGGAACTTTCCCCAAACCAACTGATTCCATAAAACATCTCACTGATAAAGTTCAGTTTTTCTTTGATTTACACAGTTATGTAGAAAAGCAAAGGTGTGGTCAAATTACAAACCTCTAGAAGTGTTTTCATGTGATTAAAAGCCTTCCTTAAAACTCTTCAAACCTTACAGAGGTATTTCCTGAAGACCCTGCCTGCAGCATGGAGGATCCATCTCCTCTACAGCTTCTGCCCATTGACTGCATGTTTGGGTGTGCCACGTTGTACAGCCATCACTGAGCATCTCCCACTTGGAACTACCAGGTGAGAGATAGAACTTTCTTTCTAATTTCCCATTTCTAATAGTCTGAGGCTGTGGTTGTTCCAGCATGGAAAGGAGACATGGAGACTCACAGTTTTGTTATTTTGATGCTGTCCTGCAAGGGATGGCAGAGGAAGGAGGAAACAGCCATGCTGAAGCACTGGGGGAACCAAACAATGATGAAGTAAAACATAGTTTGAATTCCCTTACATTTGTGAGTCTGATTTATTTAATATTTGTACAGCACCATTGCTTAGTGTTTTGGATTTGGGGAGGTTTATTCCTTTTTTTTTTTTTAGTTGAAACATTTATTTGATTATTTTTCATATTCTTTTTTAAAAGAGATGCTTAAAAGTAGTAAAATTTTACCAAATACCAGACAGTAAAGAAATAAATTACTTCTTATTTTTAAAAAACAGAACAAAATCAAACTGCAAAATAACTTCTGAAAAAGGAAGTGAAAATCAACAGATCATTAAAGGAATAAAATCCCTAAGGAATGGAACCTGTATACCGGTGATTAAAGTTTTGTTCCCATTTGTGTATGCACACATGCATACGTTTATCCAGAAAGTATTTTTAGTTTTTTGCTTATAGTGTATCTACTCCTATAATAGTCCAATTTTAGCTGTTTCCACACATCATTTCTATTTCTGCCCTTCCCTATCACAGACCACGCAATACCACTCAGTTGCTTCCAACATGAGGGTAAAGGAAAACATGTGAACTAATTGATTCCTTTGGAGAAATTTGGAAGGCTAAAATCATTGGCATGAAATTTCTTGAGCATCAAGCCCCAGTGGCTTCTCACCAGCATTCCTAAACAATATGAATTATCCCCTGTCCTGTGACAAGGTGACCCAGCAAAGATGGGACACTTTCCTTGGATGAGGGGTTATGTTCTAAGAAGGCACAGCTTCAACACTGTGCATAAAACACACCAGTAACTGCTGCACCACATTTGATAATCTTTTGGCATCTTATAGCTTAAGTATCCACCAGCACAGATAATATATTAAGATATATAAACCCACACCTATTCAAATAAAATCCTTCTAACACCCAGCGTAACTGGCCCCAGACAATCATGGTTTTATTTTGCCCCTGTTTATCTGTGAAGTTATGGGTTCTAGCTAACCTATGCACTGTTTCATACCCCTAAGGATCAGATATTTAAGTCTGAGATTTTAATTAGTGCTCTCTGGCTCTGAAATACCCAGGAGATACATATTACTGTTTCATTTCATTTCATTTCATTTTTCCTTCTTCATTACTGGGTTTGCAGATCACAGGCAACTTTAAAGAAAATGAGGCCAGCTTCAACTAGACTAGCAATGATGGCAGTCATATTCTGCCTAGTTAGGCACTTCTAATACACACAATATGTGGCAGCTAAACACTTTCCAGGTGGGAGGCCTGACAGAAATGCTACTTCTAATGATAAATGCACAGCAAGTGTATGCTGCAGTAGGAAGAATGCATTTAAACTGTTAAAAGTCTTGTTTTGGGCTGAGGACCTTTTTTCCTATCACTTCTCCTGTTCTCAATGTATGCACAGTTGCTGTTTCAGATCTCATCACAGTATACCCAAGAATAATGTTAAACATCTACATCCAGGTGTTTACTAGTTTACTGACACTGCTCCCATTTATGAGGTGCTAACCACTCCCTCCAAAATGTACAATCTTTGTTGTGAAGAATTTGACAATAAGGAAGTATTAAGATGGCTAGATAGAATCATATAGAAATATGGACAGGATGTAATGACTTTAAACTAAAAGAAGGTAGATTTAGACTAGGTATAAGGAAGACATTTTCATGATGAGGATGGTGAAACACTGGAACAGGCTGCCCAGAGAGGTGGTAGATTCTCCATCCCTGGAAACACTTAACGTCAGGTTGGACAGGGCTCTGAGCAACCTGATCTACTTGAAGATGTCCCTGATCATTGGTGGGAAGGGGTTGAACTACGTGACCTTTAAAGGTCCTTTCCAACCCAAACTATTCTATGATGCTAAGATTACAAAGTTTCATGTCAGCCACATGTGAAAAACACGCACATCAAAAAGTCAGTGTCTAATTTAAATACTGGTTTTGCCTGAATTTGTACAGAGTGGTGAGTAATGGTATTTTAAAGAGTCATTGTCATTAAAAAGGACATTGTGAACTTGGTGTAGTATCATGAAATGTTTCCCAAAGGGAAGATAAAGACATGGAAGCAGTTTTAAATAGTTTTGAGAAATATTCATGTAGGTTACTTAAAAAGGAGGAGAAAGATACTTTCCCCTCATGCTAATCACCAATTATTTTCCATTGCCCATCCATCTAAATGCATCCTCACGTTTACCAGAAGAAAGTTAAGTAATATCACTTAAGAAAGATGTGAGATCTAAGTCTTATGGGTGAGCCCAGGATGTCGATTTTATATATGTGTGGGAGGACAGGAAAAGGAAGTTCTGAAAAACATGAAAATTGGCCACCAAAGTTAGGAATACCTGTGGAAGGTAGGTTCTCTTAAGGGACTTCTGGGCCTTTTAAGGGAGAATTATGTTCTAATCTCATTCAGAAAGAATCTGTTATACGCTTATAAGGTAAGTATGTTTAAAAATTTTCTCTGCTATCTGTAGAGGCGAGAAACTACTCATCAGAAATCTCTGTCATGACCAACATGCTAATGTGATCTAATTTGTCATGGATATTCTTTCTCAATTTATGTCAACAAGTGACTTTTTTTTTCAAACTTACCATATAAGCAGAAAGTATTTTTCACAAGCTTGGTCTCTTAGGAAAGCAGGAAAATTCACATTGTTCCTACTGAACTATTCTATTCTTTCTTGAACAACTTTATCTCCAAGTCAGATTCATTGCTCCATTCAAATATATAAAGAGTATATGAAGAGCTAATATGAAAACACAGATATAAGTATTGCGATACATCACAGAAAACTGGTCTGTTGCCATTCATTTGAGAGTTTGGAGGAGGTGCGTCCTCCTTATAATTTCCAAAGATAAAGCAAAAAACCCCACAGGTATGTCAATATTCTCAGACAGCAACAAGAACTATATGAATTGTCTTCAAACTAATAACTTGAAACATGAGCTATGAGAATATGAGCACTTCTTGAAGACTTCCACATTACTGTTTTGCTGGAAGAGAAAAGGCTGCTGCCATACACGATGCAGGTGGCGCTCTCCCGCAAAGGTAAAAACTCCCAAAAGCTAATGACATGCCTGTAGTTTAATGGAAACTATCTATGTGCTTTTAAAAGGAAACCTCACATACACTCAACTGTAGCAACACCATTTGAACTAGTAACTATTCATGGAGATTCCATCCAAGAAACAGTTACAGGTAAACATCCCCTGAGGATGTTTACCTGCAACTTCCTGAGGAGTTTCCATTAGTCAATATACATACCTCTCTTTTCTTGATAACGGTCATTGAACATCCTTATTCAGGTTTCCTATTGCAACAAGACCTATCTATTTCCAGTATCACGGAGGCACGCAGAATTCATTCTTAGGGAATGGTGTGAAAGGGGCTGAGACAAAAACAATAATCACAAGGTTTCTCTACGGTCTTTTAGATCCTATGATTTCATGTATTAGATCTTGAAAGAATTAACCTGGCACAGTCCCAGGCTAGAAGCATTTGTCCTTGTACTTAAAAGGAAAAGACATAAAAAATATTTATAATGATTCCACTTGATCGTACAAAGATTTCTATTTAGCACTGTACCCACAAACTCCAGTTACTTTTCAACTACTCAAAGACCTATTGTACCTCTGTACAACAAACAATTTCTGATATACATAGTTGTATCTCCATCAGTAAGCGTCTGTCATTTATAGCAAGTTCCAAATACCTAATAAGCACTTGGATCAAGTTCAGTCAGAAATATGACATCATAACAGTAACAAGAGTAAATAGTCAATATCCTATCTCACTGAAGATGCAAGATGTTAAAGCACAATGCAATGCAAGTTATATTAGTGCTCAACACAACAAAATTTCAAGGAACACAAAATCTCAAAAAAGTCTATCCCTTAGGTTAACTTCTAATGCAACACAGAAATATACAGTATCAAGAAACTTCTTATTTCAGCTAGAAAATTGCATCATCACTTCTGCAATGGGCGTTAACCCCTTTGACCTCAGCTAGAATTAAACCCTGGGGCTGAGAAGGCTATGCTTAACAGAGGACCAAGGAAAAGGATTGAGATGACAAAAGAAGCATATTCTCCACAGATTGTGGGGTCACTTGAGATGACTGAAAACTTTTTAGCACATTCCTAGAGTCCAGAGACACAGTACTTGATAAGACTTTCAGCACTAGAGCTCATGAATAACCATGATTCACATATCAGGAGTCAGTTGATATATCAACTCATGAACCACTTTATGAAACTCTCAACCCTGACATTAACTGACAAAGTCTTTGCCCTTTCCAAAGTTACTTCACTCTTTAGACCAGTTACCAGACACAAGCACAACACAATAAGAATTTTATGTCTTTTAATAAGGCCACATGCTACATCAGGGCCCAAAAAATTCTGAAATTTAAATTCAAACTACATTTTTCAACCTGACCTGGACTCTGGAAGCTCTAGGCATAAATGGGGAGATGAAAAGTATATATTTAAATACCACAGGCACACCTGCAACAGCTTTTTGGACTATCTGTACAATACCAGCTTGTAAGAAAATCTTTCTTTGCAATGTTACTGTCCCAGTGAGTTTAAGAACAGATAAAGAACTGATCTAGTGACATCCTTGTTGGACAAGATGTGATTATGAGATGTGAAATATGGTCATTCTTAAGTCACTTACAAATTACAGCTTCCTACTCTTTTTTTTTTCCCCAAATAAAAATGACTTTAAATTTGGTAGAGGTTCACAAAGCACTACTAACAAAACTGTCTGACTCACAGAGAAATGAGAAATATATAGGTAGATCATGAAACTCCAGAAAAAACTCAAGAACTCAAGAGAAAAATATTTTTTTCACACAATATGAAGGAAATTGTTTAATTGGTTTAAAAAGTGAAAGTAAGCTTTACCACTCAGATGTTCTCGAGTAAAAAAATCTAAAAAAATATTGCACTACCTGAAGGTCATCATTTACTTAGTGTATGTAAAATGTCTAAGTTCATTGACAATAAGAACTAAGATACCTATAAATACAAAACTGAAAGTACTGGTGTGATTGAGGAGTGTGCCTATTGCATTTTGGTTTATGGATGCAACTTCAGAAAGGATGAAGTTTCCTGGCACTGGACTGTCATTTTCAAAGTTTAAGGTTCCTTCACTCTCAAAGGGGTTTCATGGATGTAAAATTCCCAGAACTGTGGTCCATCTGGGTGACAAAGTGACATGGCCATGCCGGTCAATGGGGTCAGCACAAGTGAGCAAGAGCACTAACAATGCCCTGGCAATTAGGACACTTACTTAAACAGCTGACGATATTTAATGCCTATTTTTACTTATAAATGATGGTGGATACAGACACTGCAAACTATCCTAGGAAGGACGGAGCTGAATGGAAGTGCTTTTTCTCCTTTTCTCCTTACTTCCTAGACTGTAGACACATGCACCTGCTTGCTTCATACCTCTTCAGTTCCATGTCTCTTGCATTCCTGCATGCAAAATATCAGGACACTTGTTTTGGAGGTGGAAAATGTGGTCCAGTGCCAGTAAGAACCAGATTGTTTTAGTTTACAAGAAAGTCATTGGTTCTGGTATCTTGAAACCCTGTCAAAAATGTTGGCTGTTCTGTGCTACCTTGCTATGTGCCTACAGTACTTATGAAACTACTGTCATGTTTACTTTGTATTTCCTGCAGGTTTTCCTCTCATCCTTTATCAAACATCATCCATCCATCCATCCATCCATCTATTCATTTAAAACAGAGTGTTAGATCTCAGGGCAGCAGGGAGCGTGTGGGTGTTGTAGGGGTGGCTGTAGGCTCTTTTTACACCATGCCTCTGACTTCCCCACAAAAAGCTGTATCCAAATCTAGACCAATTCACCAACTACCAATCACACACTTCTCCAAAGAATGCAATTATTCCAGATTCTAACATGTGTAACTGGTATGAATTTGGTTTTGGATGGCAGGAACATATAAGTAGGTGTAGATTACTTGTAATGGGTAGGAAAAGGAGATTAAACTTTTGAAACATTGATGAAAAAGATAGGGAGCTATAAAAGCCATATTTTTGTTCCATTTAAACACAAGCTGTTATGTAAGTGTCTGCTGCAGTAGGTCTGGTTTTAAAGAAAGTTAAAGAGGCACACACTGCCTCTTGCAGCACAAAAAGTTATTTAACATACCTCAAGGAATTCAAAATAGTACAGACTGATTTTTGCTAGCAAGTGCCTCAAATCTGCTTGTAACAAGAGTATTAAAATTTAGCAGGCAGCAATTTTTAAAGAAAACCATAAACTGATATTGTCTGAAGAAATAAAACCACCTGGTATTGTAATGACTTTTTAAAATAACAACACTACTTGCCAGGCCTTAAAAAAAAGAATGTCTACAGTGTCAAATGTTAGTGATTTTGAAAATTTTTTATCAAATTTTCACATACACAAGAAAAAATACTGAACTGCGACATAAGGAAAATGTCAAACCAACCAGGGCCTATGGAACCTACAAATGGACACAGGAAAAAAAGGCAAAACTGGAGATTCAAACTTTCTACAGTGTGGAGCTCCTCAACAGTTACTTTTTGTAGACAAAATCCACATGCACCAAACAATTAAAGACAGCATTCTTACTAAAGCAAAGCACTTTTATACGCTGATGTTAAACCCATATTCACACCTGGACACACACACCTCACACCATGCACTGTGCTGTGAGGTGGGCCACAAAACTCACCTGCCATCTAAAGGCACATACAATTGCCAGACCACCCACAATTTTGCTTCGTCAACCTCCACAACAGTACCAAGCAGACTTATCGCAACGTTGCTTTACCTATCAACAGAAAACCCAGAAATTAAGTCTCCCAAGTTAAAAAATGTCAAGGACTCCAGAGCTGTCTCCAATTTAAAAAATCCCTAGGCAGCTTTTGCCTCTAATATTAATGGGTTCTCCTTGAATGCTATCTGGTTCAGGCAATTAAATTTTACTATAATTATTTAGATAAAACTAAAGTAAACAGGCTGAGTCATTCTGGCAATAGGCTAACAGGGGGATATCTGGAAAACGTGGCTTTACTAAGAACATCTGCTAACACCACAACACTTACTGAGGTGTGTAAAGTCTCAGTGATGGGGTTTTTTCTTCTGAGAAAGTTTAAATAATTGCAGATTGAAAATGCATGTTAGGTTGGAAATAGCCCATGAAGCCATCTTTCATTCTGTGTATCACAGCGTACTTCAGAGATTGGTCAGAGGAGCGTTTTGAAGTTTACACATGAGCTTATTCATAGGCTGATGTCCTCTCTGAAAACTCAGAGACTATTAGTATTCAGGATAGAAAATCAGATCAATAAAAAATCGCAGACAAGCTTTACTAATATCAGGCATTTTGCTTCACAGGAAGATGCAGAGCATTAAATCCTGCTACTGTCTTAATAGCGTACACAAACTTGTTTTCTCCTCAACAGTGACAGGTCTTACTTGTACATGACATATTTTGGGACTGACTCAACTTCTCCATTCTTCTCTGGGACAGTAATTTTCCTTTCTCCAAAGATTTTGATTAGACAGGGAGCTTTTCTCCCATCATATATTTTAGCTCTTTTTGAATATAGAGGCCAAAAAATTGAAATAGTAGATCTGTTATTACTGCGCTGTATCATGACATCAGTTTGTGGTGGTTTGTTTGTTGTGTTGTTGGATTTTTTTAATCTCCACATCTGGCTAAAACCTTTACTCAAAATCAGTGTAATTTTTGCAAATGTGACTATGTGAATATTTCCATTGTTAGGTTTTGGTATAACTTTACTAACAAATTCTTTTTAGATTTTCCATTTTCTGTCAGTTGAAATTTGGACCCTTACCAATATATTTTGGACAGAGGCAAACCTAAGACAGCTTTTGGCTTGCTTTTTGCTTGAAATTCCAAACCTTCTCCAATGTTCAAGTCCCCAAACTCTTAAGTCTAATGAACTTCACTGACTAATTCTCTTGAATTTTCAAATTGTTCTCTCTTAATATTAAAAAAAAACTCCTTAATTATTGGACTGGTTTGATTTTCTAGTCAACATAAATGAAATCAATATATGATTACAACACTTAAGGTTCTTTCTAAGACCGTTTATTTTGTAATATCATATTATTAACAGCACTAAATCTAAATGGATAAATGTTCCCAGTTAGCATTAGTAGCATTTTGTCTGTAACATGCATCTAGGAAGTCTAATGCATCTCATAATATGTTAGTATTTCTCCCACTGGTAAAAATTACACAGCTATCTGTCTACATCTAGTCTGAGCTATGATCCCAGTAGACTCCCACCAGAATCTCAGGAGAGAGGTCCTCCCCAAAGTGATTTTTAAAAAGTATCCTGTTTTATATATGTAGGTTTGTCCTTATTATTAAATGCATGTGTGAATTTAAAAATTCCATTTTAATGACAATTTCAAACAATTTATTTGATCCCAAAGTTAGTCTCCCTGTTGTACATTTCCCATGGTTTCCCAGTTTATTTTTTTTTAACCAGAAAAAATATAGCCTATTTTACAGCCCTACAGTATACAGCAACTGCTATGCAAAAATCAGTCTATTCCATTTTCTGAAGTCACTTATTCTGCAGACATCAATATGTGCTTGCAAACAGAAAGCGCATGTATAGTTAAAGACTGAAATAATTTGTATATAGCTTCATTAAATTTGTTCTCTTCCAGGATTTTTTTCTTTCTGAACATGGTGTCCTCATCAGAAACTCCCTTGCTCTGTAAGTTGCCTTCCTTTTTTTGCTAGACAATCTTAGCAGTTCTAAGTAGCTGTGAAAAAATTTCTCTCTTCTATTCCAGAGTAACAGGAAAGACTAAGCAACTAAAATTTCTTTGTCTTCTAACCACTCTCCATTCCATTAGGAATAATTAGCAATCTTCCAAACACTTTCCTTGACCCAGATCCTTCATTTGAAAGAATCAAATTTCATGTTAGTCTCCTTCTTGCTTTAATAAATTTTCAGTCCCTAGAAGACTTTCTCTCAAAAGGAAAAAAAAAAAAAAAAGTGCTACAATTCCTCTAGAACAAAATTCTAAAAAGCTCTGACTGAAGAATAAAAGAATCCAAATTGGAGCTCCATGACCTACCACCTACGGGTGTTCAATTCCATGGCAACATGAGACTTCCCAAAGATTACTCAGCCTTACATTACTTTATGCATATTATTAGCATCCCGTTCTCCTGTAGGGAGATATGCTATGAAATAAGTTTATTCGAAGGTGACTGTTCACAGAAGCAACCTGAACTGTCAGGTAAGACTTTTGAGGTTTTCGACGGGAAATTTCTGTTGGTTGCATTTTGAAAATAACAGCGCTGAACCACTCTTGCAGCACATATTGTGAGGCATCAGTTTTGCAGTGCAGACCAACACAGCCATTACACAGAAGTCTTCCACTGGCCTTCATACTTGATATATTTGTGTCTCTATACACAGTATCTCACTAAATATGTATGAGTATATAAGTATGAATACCTATCACTGATGTACTCCACTTTCTGATTTTATCACTTTGAAATATTTTCCAGGTTGTATTCGATTCCCTCTCAGCTGCTGTACTGTGGTTTATATTTGATAAGACTTTAGAAAAAAGGCTTCTAATGAGTATTAAGGATGAAGACATTTTCCCCATATGCCTTCAGAACATTTTTACTTTCTAAAAGCTAAAGAACTCTGGATTTTGAATAATTATTCTCTTTTAAAAATATTTTGCCAGTATAAAAGAATCTGTGGACAGGTCTGGCACTAAAATAGTATGCACACACTTATTCAAGACATGATAAAACTCCAGGTATAGGGCCTGTACCTATAATGAAAAGTAGAAAATTACAGTGGTCAATCCAACAAGTCAGTCCAATTTTACTGCTGATAAGAAGAGTCTAATCTCAGTGGAGAATCTCTGATACAACCACCCTACCCAACAAACAGGCAGGTCTCCAGAGCACATCCTAATACAGTTTAGCAGCTGGCACAGTTTGTTCAGATTCTCAGATTGAATAATGAAGCACTGATGCTACAAGAATCTGTTTCATACAAACTCGTAACAAATGGAGAAAATGGGACCTCCATAGTTTCAGAAATTGATCAGCTTCTAATAGCTTCCAGCATTGGAAAGGATCTGCAAAGCATGAAAAGTACGAATGTATTCGCCAAGATTACCAACACTGTACACTCCATTTTACCAGATTAATTAACAAGACGCGAAAAGTGCAAAGATAACATATGGAAAAGCAATGGAAAGACAATTTCTAAACAGCTCTGATGTTAAACTTATCTACGCTTGTCACCAAACTACTTAACAAACTTGGTGGAGGAGGTTATAATATGCAGCTACTATCTTCTACTTCCATCATCACTGGAACTGGAAAAGTAAAACATAAATTCTCTCCTAAAAAGAACTGAAAGTGAGCTGCTATTTTGAAAGCTATCATCTTCTGAGGATCAAACTGAACACACAAGCTCAAAATTCAACCTGTGGTCTAGAATGGAATATTACACAAACTGTGGAATAGGCACAAAGACTGCAAAATAAAGCAACTTCCATTAGAAAAAAATGTATATGAGACAGTCAAACTAAGCTTGAGTCTCCAGATCTATCCCGTTGTGTCTATCAAATTTCTATGTTTCTTCCCCAGAACTGAAAATTTGTTTAGAAAAGTGGTCATAAAATTTAAATTGCAATTTCTGCATTTTGATATACAACTGAGATGTTCACAGTTTGGGAAAATATCTCAAAGTGTTTTGTAAGAAAAATCTTCTCCTGGACCACCTGATTACTCTAAATATTCAAGAAGTTACAAAACAAAATTAAAAAGCAAAAATATTAAGCTATACAAAACCAATAAATATTCTGACTGCTCTCTTATTTACTATTTAATAATACTATGAGTTATGATTAAAATCCCTTGTACATTAAGATAATAACATTGATGATGTTCAATAACAATTTTTCTTTTAAAACAAACTGAAGTATTATATTATAAATTCCCAATAACATTGCAATTTAACTAACATGCAAATATTATTGAGGAAATCCTTGATATTTTTGGACGCAAAGTTTCTAGCACTTTTATATCCAAAATCAGCTTTACCACTGAAAAATGTTGAAGGAATATGCACACTCAAACTGCCAAATTAAATGGGAATTTCCACCAGTTCTACGTTATGGGATAGCATTTAATTAATGCATTTTTAACAGACATCAGGGAAAGAAATACTGCAGAAAACATATTGAAGAACATTTGGTTCAATGAGCAGAATGAACAAGCATTAACTGCAGTCTTACTGTTTGGCTAGTTTCAATGGCTGTTTTATAAGTCATAAGAGACCATAATATTTCCTGGCTATACATACAGGCAACTTCTTCACAGCAACATGGAGGAAAAGTGATAACTATGCAAATATACAGGAAAGCATGGTGAGTTGGGGAAAGGGACATGCATTTCAGTGTAAATCTGGACTGGAAAGCACGTATGTCATCTTCTTGAAAGTTCTTACATCTTTATTCATGTCTATAAACCTGCCAGCTAGTGGGAAGCAAAGATTTATGATTTAAGTGACCAAACCTTCTATGCTAGAGATGCTTAGGCAGAACGGTGAGAAGCAATGTCTCAAATAAGTAGACCTGAGAGACACAGTAGAGAATATTCAGAAAAAATAGCTTGCAGACAATAGATAAAGAAGTGGGCTTATGTAATGAAGAACATATCTATAACAAAGGCATGTATTAAAAGATAAATCCTGCACAGAATAAAACTGAAGTTCTGTGAAAGCATTTTTCATGTGAGCAGCTCATTTGACTCAAGCGTTACTACAGATTTTATTTAATGAACGCCACATGATATTATATTAACAGCCACCTGACGATCACGCTAACAGCCTGTTCTGAGTATTTGACTGAAGATCAGCATCCTCCTTTTAAGAGTTTAACACAACAGAAACAAGTGAGTCACTCGCAAGCTGCCATACAGCCAAGTACCTCCCTGCAACCAGAGCCAAGCTGGGCACGCAGGCCTAGGGAGGCAGGGAGGTACTTTCAGCACAGCTGGACTCAGGTGGTCTCCATGAGGGAATAGAGTTTTGGGAAAAGTTGTGAAACTGTCCCCCTACTGGATAAAAGAGAGACCCTGGTAACGTACTTATTGTGGGGAAGGGAATGAGCACAAGCAGCGATGTGCGAAATGGGAGGGAGCTGAGGGTACTGTGCAATTACCTACAGCACTAAGAGTGGGTGGAGATGAAAATGGAGGTCCTGGAGCAGGAAAATAAAGGGAGCATTGGATGAAAATCCACTGGAAAAACAACTTCTTTCCTTCTGCCCTTTCTGAACCATTAGTCTAAATTGTACATACAGCCAGAGCCTGGTCTCTCCTGTCTTAGTTTGTTTCTGCCTCGTACACAGAATATCTGTTTCCAAGGCCCAGCAGTCGCTGACATTTGAAAATATCACACTGCAATGGAACACTTTATATTTATGCCTCTGTTGAAAGCAAAGCTGTATCTCAAAGTCCCCAGAACCCACCATTACTTTCCAATTGCCAAAGCACGAGGTTTTGATGAGGGCAGAGTAAATCAGCCAGCATGCTCTCCACTCCTAAGTCCAGCCAGAAGCTGCTTAACACATCAGTCTCTGTCCTATAAATCAGGGTAGATGAGGACTATAACCAATTTCCCCTTCCTCCCTCTTTTAGGAAGGACAGATTAATGAAGGTTACAGAAACATGACAGTTATTAAAAGGGATAAACATGATACTCCTGACCTTAAGTGCAGTTACTGAATCAGAGGCGTGTGCATGCCTCCATGTGCACACGCACGTGTGTGGACACAATGGGACTCAGATTTTCCTGGCAAGTTGTCTGCTCCTGGCAAGATGAAGCAGTAACACTGCTGGCACAGAGATGCTGAGCTGAGGACTAACACAGGCCAGCAAAGTCAAAGTCAAATTATGTTTCAAAGATTCCAGCCTTAATTTCCCCCTAAAACAGAGTCATTCTCTTCATTGTTTCCATAACAGTAATACGTGTTTTTGACAAGCAATCTGCAGTGATTTTCACATCCAGACATTCTATATTGGTTACACTCTGCTTGGAGGCAGAGACACTGGCTTTGGCCAGCTGAGATTGCAGCTTTTGTACATGATGTGTCTCAGTACATGATGAAGTCTGCCATACTTAGGTTTGTGCAACTCTCAAGCTTCCAAAGCACTCAGACAAAATTAACAGAACATAAAAAATAATTCAATTTTTAAAAATTTAAGTCTGATACTGCCAGCCTCAAAAACTCTCTTATTTTACAGTGTTAAGAAAGAAAGGAAGCCTAAGCCAAGGAGATGTTCTCATCTAGGGCAAATCTCAGGAATTACTTCCATTGCCAAATCCTATTTAGATGCCTAAATAATAGCTGATTGCAAATATTTTAGTGAGAGTGGCCCTTAAACCCTAATCTTTACCATCACACAGCTAAGGGCAATAGAAAGCCATCCTCTGACCTCATCTTTGAAAACTAAACAACCATTAGTTAAAGAAAACCTGGGATTTCTGGGAAAGCTTCCAAAACTGCAAGCTCACAATGCCTCAAGCAGCCACTGCCATACTCTGCACTGAGGAGTTTTTCTTCTTACAAGCTGATTAGATGTGTGCTTCTTTAACATAATGTTCTTGGTCTTACATATCCCACAAAAATTTTCTTTGAAAATGGCATCACTACGGATGCTTGACAAACAAGAAGTATTTACTTAATTTTATGGTCACTCACACGCATCCTCACGTCCCATCTGCATTTCTTCTGATGAAAGATCTATTGATCATGTCAGATATGGAGATGATTGCTTGAAATTATCATGGGGATGGCGCCTATTGTTTCTGCATTTCATGCAATAAACAGTGTGTTTAGCATGAAAACCATCTGTACATCAAGGCAGGGAAGAAACTGCAATGTATAGCGTTGACTGCTTGTTTTTCCTCTTTGATGGGTCCCTAATTAACTGACTTAACTGATTGCCAAGGGATATGCAATGCCTCTTCCCGAAAGACATAAAACAGAGAAGGGAGATGATATAAGGAAGGAGCGCACACCCTCATTCAAGGACAGGTTTGAGCCTGAAGTCAAAGCAAAGAAAAGCTAGACTAATTGTCCAGCCTAAAGAAAGGAAAATTGATGAGCCCACAGATTTTTTCAAAGAAAAGGGAATCATCTGTTTCCCATGTTCACAGTAGATAAGAAAAGTGGTAATGGATTTCATTTATAGCAAGGGAATCTGGGGTAAGATAGCTGGAAAACAGTCAGAAGAGTTTACCACTGGAACAGAATGTCTCGGGAGGATACAGATCCCTCCCTCATCATAGGTTTTAAAGGGGTTTTTTAGACAAGTACCTCAGAAATTAAATAGGGAATATTAATCCCACATTTAGATGGGGAGATTGAGTCACTGACTTCTAGACTGGTTTTTCTAAATTTCTGATTCTGTGGCTTTTATAAAGTGCTATCCAATGTCAAGAGCAAGCCATGGGAGGAGGATAGACAAAGATGACTAGAAAAAATGCAGACTGATGAGTCTTTAGACTTTTCTCCTGACAGGATTGGAATTAATCTCATCGTAAAATTTTTTCAGCAACTTTAGAGACATACAAAGTAGATAAGAACAGCTAAATCTGGCATATAGATGCCTCTACAAATGCAAATCAGATATTTCTGGAGCATAATTCACATGAACAGTTCGAAACATCCACTTTGCACTGAATCGACCAAACATCTATCACCTATTTTGAAAATAAATCTAAGCTTCATTTACTGGGAAAGAAGCCTACTGGGAGTGGCTCAGTTATGGGTACCTACCTACCTGCAGCTAGCATTAACTAAAATGAATTCCAGTACAGGTGACTGGCTTCCCAATTCCAGAAACTTTGTCTCTTGCTCGCTTCTAGTATCAGGAGTTCTGAACCCAGACCACAAAAAAAGGTCATTTTTCCCCCCTGAGAAGTAATTCCCAAAAGCCCAGGACCCTGATTGTTTATACATTTATTCTCTACACTTTTCTTTCTCACCTTCAAATTTTGCTTTTCTTTATTCCTTCTGCTGCAACACCTTAACTGTCATTCTCATCATCTGGCTGAAACTGGGAAATACTGGAGGGGCGTAGTGACAGATCAGCACAGTGTTGCTTCAAGATGCTTTACAGGGAAAAGGCTTTCAGAGACAGACTTTACAAGCCTTTCACAGTTGAGCAACTCTTCCTAAAATTTGTAATGTTATTAGATTAACTATGAGGAACACACAGACACACTCTGTGATCACACAAACTTCATTTGCCAAGCAAAACAAGTTAAAAGCTCTGATTTTTCATTCTCTCTCCAACTCTTGCTCCTACCCCAGAGAAGGCTGACTAGATGCGTATCAGTTGGTACATCAGCTATTATTGGCAAGCAACCTAAACAAGTTCTCTGACACCAAACCTCCTGAAAAGTTGATGTACAGTTCTCAAAGGAATTAGGGATATAGTCTGGAATGTGATTTTCTCCCCTTTCTTGACTCCTGTAGTAAAACCAGGTCAATGTTCACTGAATCTTTACCTAGTAGAAAAGCAAACATCACAACAAATAGCTAAAGTTTCATTTTCAGCACAGATCTTATGGATTTCTCTTTTTAAATGGTTTAAAATGGTTTAAACAGTTTAAAACCATTTAAAACGGTTTTAAGTACCAAAGTTTCAGAGAAAGATAGTGCTTACTCAAAGAGACGCTGATATGTCAGACAAGTAAAGACTAAGCAGTCAGGCTGTGTCGGTACTTTGACACAGCAACCTCCAAAAAACAGCCACATACTTCAAATAGGGATTTAGATAAATCTTTTGTCAGCATTTCTTGAGTCAGTGTTGGAAAAACTACTGCAGGATTCACTGTGAGGAGATGCTGGGCAGCTGCCAGTGTCATCTTTCAGGAAGAGACACAAGTGAACCCAGACTATACAGACAACCACCTGGGTCTCCTCTCATTGAAGGCAAGGACAGCCATGCTGGTCACCTGGGAAACTCCTTGGCTGCTCTAAGGTCCCCCTCACCTTTCTAATTACCATCCTAAAGAGGTCTAAAGCTACTTCTTCACAGTTAGTACATTTTGCCTATGAGACAGCTATCGCAATTTCATTACTGCAAAGAGCCGATCTGGTGCTCTATTTGATTTTTATTTCCACATTATAAGGTCCTCTAGAGGGAGGCAGAATGTGTTCTTGTTTCTGTCTGTGCCTGACACAAAATGTCGTTCACTTGCCCCAAAGACATCTCCTTTTTCAGAGTCCTCCTTCAAAAGTCACAATGTCAGATCTGCAAAAATTGCCACCTTGTACTCTTCCACAAGTAATGGAGCATTTGTCTGGATCCAGGTAAACCCAGAAGCCCTACAGTTTCACGGGTTGGTCAGAGAAATACATTTGCACCATCTTGAATTGTGAGAGTATAATTGCATCAAAACCCATGATGAGGAGCTGAAGTAACAGGTATGCACATAACGACTATGAAGTAGTTACTGCTGCAACAAAATTTTCTCTGACTGATTTTTCAGGCAAGTGTTCTTTGAGACTTTTGATATTTTGAAAAATTATAAGAGATTTTGATAACTATGGATTACACAGATACCATAAGAGAGAGTGCAGAGGCAATAAAACTTTTGCTGTGCCTTGTGCTACACAAAAATAAATTCAATTTTGTTGGCAGCTTTTTTCTTTTTTTCTTTTTTTTTCTTTTTTTTCTTTTTTTCTTCCTTTTTTTCCTTTTTCTTTTTTTTTTGGTTTTTTGTTGGGTTGGTTTTTTTTTTGTTTAAATGCACAAGGTCTATAGTTGTCTTTTTCCTCTTTTCCTTACAACTGTGGTTTCTAAGTCAGGAATATACTTTGTAACAAGAGAGGTAGCTGAAAATCAAACACATTTTCCTTAGAGGATTATGTACACTGATTTCATTTTTGTATTAATCAGTCTCTAAAAAACAGAGAACTCCCTGAATTTTCTCAGATGACTTTGTCTGCATTTGGTGATTATATTTATATTCCATATAGAATTGCATCTATCTTTCTTTATCATATTACCTGTGGAGCATTATCTAAATCTCAATGGTAAATACTGGGATCCTGAGAGATTGTGATAAAGAAACAGTTTAAATTCAAAGAGAAAATAAAGCCAAAACATGAAGACCTTACAAAAGAGGAGTTCCATCAAACAGATGACACTTCCTATTGGATGTGAAATTCAGGCTGAAATCAAGTTTTATGGTGCAATAAACAGACAGTTTTATTGTTTCTTTCAGTTCCCTTATTTTCAGTATTTAGAATATTTCTTCTATTTCTGAAATCAATTTAGGTGATACTGCTTTGGTTTAATTAGCATGATATCGAAATCTGCCTTCTACTCTAGTTGTAAATATTTGAGAAATACATCTTCTTACCACTTTCATCCAGCAAGAAATCATCCTGGTAACGGAACTTTTCTGGTCCACATGCAATAAAGATGTCATCATCGCCAAAAAAATCCTGAAGGCACATCACCTGCAAGCAAAAAGGAAAGGAAGACATTGTATGAAACACCTCATCATCAGAATTGTAACAGTAAATTCCTCTTTGTCTCCATCTGCATGAAAATTCTTCACTTTTAAAGGAATCAACTGGGCTTCATCTCCAGATAAATTTCAAAGCTGTGCTCAGATCATCTGTTACAAGTGAGAAACACTTTTATGGACACTGCAGAGAAAGATAATACAAAAAGCTGTAACGGTTGGATTTATCACATGGTGCATCTATGGGGTATGAGGTAAATGCCTTCTGTTTGTGCACAAGGTACCATTCGTAGTTAGTGAATAATTAATTTGCTTTTCGGCCCACATCACTATCATTTGACTGCAATGGAACAAGGTTACAGCTTTGTATGCAGAATGAAATGTAGGTATTTTAGCAAAATATCTCTGACAGGGAATGAAACTCATATGGGCAAACCGAGCCTCATTCACAAACTCTTCCTCTATGCCAGCAGAGTCAATGTGAAGTTCTCCTGAAAGTCACCAAGCTGAACAGTCAAGTCAGATGAGCTGGGAACAATTCTTCTAGTACTGAGTAAAAGGACAATCTCTTTCTACTCACAAATACAGACAGTCAAGATTGATGTACTTTCATGTCCATGGCATGCGATTTCAGAGACCTTATTGCAGCCTTTCAGTCCCCAACACGGGCTTGCGAGAAAGATGGGGACAGACTTTTTAGTAGGGCTTGTTGTGATAGACTGAGGGATAATAGCTTTAAATTAAAAGAGGGTAGATATACGGGAGACATTTTTTACAATAACAGTAGTGAAACACTGGAACAGGTTGCCTAGAGAGGCGGAAGATGTTCCATCACTGGAAACACTCATTGTCAAGCTGGGTGGGGCTCTGATCGACCTGACTTATTTCAAGTTGTCCCTGCTTATGGCAGGGGGTTTGGAACTAGGTGAGTTTTAAGTGCCTTCCAACCCGAACCATTCCATGATTTCCTTACAATAATTTTTAGTGATTTTACAAGGCATTACTTAACAATTTAATCTTTCCATTCATATGTAATCATATTAATCATATTAGAAAAAGAATCAGTGACTTACCCAACACCTGACTTTGGGCTTACTGATCCATCTTTGTCAAATTTTAAAAACAAATTAAATATCTAACTATCTTTAAAAAAATCAAAGACACTTAATAAAGTCTGTTCTCTCTTCACATTTACAAGAATATTTTTAAAAGGCTATGCTTGCTTATTTTTATATAATATTTTGTAATTTAATATTCCACTAATATTTGAAAGGCTAATTTCACAAATAGAGTTTCAAGACTACAGACAGGAAAGCAAAACATAAACAATCTCTAAAAATTGACTAAACAGTTGAGAACAGTCCAGCTCATCCAGACAAGCATCCCCAGAAAAAGAAGGGGAGGGCAAATCAGCACTTAAAGCCTACAAAAACACTAGAGAAAGAATTAGCTAATGACATTTTGCCAGATTTTGGCATAAAAACAAGTATCCCCACCAATCTGAAGTAACTGATGTCTAGGGCTTGTAAAATTCATGCTTCCCAGAAACATGCCTGAAGGCTTTGACATCCACAACAAGTTATGAGCCTCCATAGTAGAAATATCTTAGGAAAGAAAAATATGTGGTACATGTCGTGACTTGCTTGTCACGTAAGATTCATAATTAAAACAATTTTAAAGGTAAAACATTAGCAAATGAAAAAAAGTAGGAAATCGAGAGAACAACAACTAGATGAAATAAATACAAAAAGAAAAGACAAAAGTACTTCCTAAATTATCACTTCCTTAAGCAATGGAATTTTAAATTCAGGTCCACCACAACCCTATTCCTATGATCACTGTCATCTTAACACCACACACTACCTGAACATCAACACCAAAAATGTAAATATTTGACAGAGCTTTTTACCATGTTCCTACTCAGTTTATGTTCTATTAGTGTATCAGCCTCAGCAACCTTTAAATAAACTCCTTTACTTCCCATCCTTTTTTTTGTCCACAAGACATATACTGCCTGTCTTCCCACCCCATACTCCCACCAAACTTCAAACATCTCTTCCCTTCAGTCAAGTTCCTCTGAAATTGCCACCTCTCCCACAGCATGTACAAAACTACTAATTTGCAGAATATCATTAAAAATCCTGTGATTTCCTTTTTGCTTGCCAAGGTTGACACACTTCTGGGGAGTGACAACCTTTACATTTGTGTTTATACCAAGCAGAATTTTAGAACCAAACCAGCAATAAACAACTCTAAGCATAAAGTTGAGCTATTTTGATAACAAGCATAGATAAAAATTAAGTTCATATTTGATTCAAAAAAATTTAAGGATTTAATAAAACTCAAAAATAGGGGTTTCTTTCAAATCTAAACAAGACATTAAAGTGTAGGTAGCAACACCTAACCAGGCTGAACTACACCAATATTTAAAGCATCTCAAGTTTAATTGTGCAATTTATATGCAAATAAGAAAGAAAATAGGATTAACACACAAAAAATGATTTGTACTTAGATATCTTGGGGTTTTATTAAACTTTACACTGATAATTTAGAGTGTTCTCATGCTTGCCTCTTTTCTCCTTGCGCTCAGTTTCATACTCTGTAAAATTACAGTTTTTCTTGCCTTCTGAGATTTTAATAACTTGGGAATTATAATTCTAGCCCTTAGAAAGGTCATAGCAAGATCATAATTTCCTTTCAAATCCACCTTCCTCTGGAATAACTTCTCTTAAGGTTTCCAGTATTTTTTATATTATTATTGGAAACCCTGAGATGTCCTGCACTACATTTTCCATCCTTTCTGTCTCAGCATCCATGGCCTTCTCTGCTCCCAGGCTTATATTCCTCAGCAGTTATACTGAAAGGCTTCTAACAAACACACAGCACCCCCTTCCAGGCTTTTTTGGAGAGAAATCTGCAAACACTTCCTATTCACACTCAGTCATCAGCTAAGAAACAGGACCTGCTTTTTATTACCCATTTTCACTTCTGGAGAACACAGCCCCTCAACAGTTATAGTTTTGAAGATCAAGACTTTTTTATCACCTAAACAGGACTGTGCAAGCACATAAGAGGTCAGTGTGCTCTGTTTCATGTGATCAGCTTTTAAATTAGTCAGTTTTTAAAACAGTAAGTTACAAAAGCCTCCCTTGGGTATTTCTGGGGTTTTCATGTCACAGAGTCCATCTTCTTCTTTTTCACAAATAAGTGAATAAGTTTTTATCTTTCATTTTCCACCAGGACATTTCTCACAGAGGGGAAAACAAAGCCAATGAACAAGCAGTC
The DNA here is from genome assembly GCA_013400975.1 of Atrichornis clamosus. Lineage (NCBI taxonomy): Eukaryota > Metazoa > Chordata > Aves > Passeriformes > Menuridae > Atrichornis > Atrichornis clamosus. The sequence goes on from WBMZ01011753.1 coordinate 279,083, forward strand.
AAACATATGCCTTAAATAAAAAGGAAATTTAAAAATATTGTCTACTACACATGTGGTACTAAATACACTGTGACTTTTTGAAACAAAAACCTTTCTGGTAAAGAGATGCTATCTAACATTAATGCCATCCCTCTTACACTTTGTAAGGGAATGAATCAATAACAGTAACATTAGGAGAGGCCAGGGAGTCTTTGTATCAGTGGTGAGAAATACAACAAGCAGAAGCAAAGAAAATCGATCACTAGGGCAGGCTTTGGTTATAGGCAAGTCACATAAATAAGATTGGCTGACCTGGCCATATCCATGCAAAACAGAAGAGGCAGAAGATCTTGCCATGTCTAAACTCCCAATTTGTACATGGTGAAGCCTGGATCCCCCACAAATCATTGCCCTAGTAAACAGCTTCAGACACCCATATGCCCTTCCAGGGGGAAACGCAGATGTCTACCTAGGAAGAGCCCCAAATTATTTTGTATCTCAGCAGTTGCTCTGGTGCTTTGACCCTCTAGTCAGAGCACCACAGCTGTGTCCCCAGATGGGACCCAGGGGAACCTGGACAAGACAGGCACCCACAGCAGGGAAGCACAAAGCAGATCAGCAGAGGCGTCCCAGAAGGAGAAGAGGGAGGCAGAGCAGCAACGTTGGCTTCCAGCCCAACCTTGGACTGGCTTTGCACCATATACACCATAAGCACTTCAAAAAATTATCTTCCATTCTCCTTTGTTTAAAGAGGTGAGCATTTGGAACCAGTGAGAAATCTCCTAACTACTGTGGAGACTTTTTTCTTTGATTGGCCTGACACATTTTAGTTCACCTCTTTGAAGCTGGTACCCTTGTTATGGAGACACTCCTTCTCATATATGTAAAAGATATGAAAAATTGTGGTTCATATTCTGGAGTGCAGATGGCCCAAGAATAGAAGCTTGTAGAGCCAATACCTGGTTATATTCTCTCACCACAAGTAAGAAAGGGCAGTCAGTAGTGGTGTGTAGGAGGCACAGAGGGAGGGAGAGAGTGAAAGGAGAACAGAGGGGAAAGAGAGGAAAGGTAAGGGGAAGAAAGGGTGAAAAAGAAGAGAGGAGAAGCAAGAAAGGAGGGAGGGATGGAGAGAGGATTGAATCAATCCTTTCACTAAAAGCATGAAACGAAAATTACAGCTGCATTCCCTTTTTATAACTGCTGTATTCTGGCTACAGTGGGAGCAGGGGCCTTTTAAATTCATGTTTTAAAACACATGCACAAAAACAAACCCGGAAAGAAATTCTTTGCATATATCATTCACATCAAATCTGATACTTTCCTATTCTTTGAATGCTGACCACACATCCAGTTAATACTGAAACACTGATTTTTTAAATAAAAAATATTCTGAAAACTTTCTGCTGCATTCAGGAACAATTCATAGCACCAGTACAGTATACCACCACCACCACAATTACTATCACACTTTTTTGCTACAATTTTCATAGCGTTGGATTCTTGGACAGAGAAGAAAGAGGGGGTGTTTTGTGTGTTTGTCTTCTTTTAATAACAACAACTTAATTAGACTCAGAGCTGAAAGCTATTTTGGATGAGCAATGAGAAAATCTCAAGCTGGCATGTCCTCAGGCACTACGGCTGTTGGAGAGCTGGAAAGAAAAGTGAGGACAAAGAAATGAGGTGGTTAAACCAAAAAAGATACGGAAGGCTCTAAGGAGAATTCAAATGAGAAGTGGGTATAGGGGTTTTATGAAAAGCAAAAGAGAAATGAAGTATGTCTAAAGGAAAATATGAGGCATTAAGGAAGGAGGGGACATGGGCTGCCAGCCAGGATCACACACTGAGGGTGACAGAGAGGTAATTGAGGGTGGTGGGGAAACAAAAGCCCAAAGGAGGGGGCAGATAGAGAGTCAGTGGAAACTGCCTCCCAGACTTCACCCCATGGTCAGCCAGACGGGAAGTTTTAAATTTATTTTAAAGTAGCCTTCTTGAACCTTAAAAAACCTCATGTTGAGTTTGATTACCATTTCCCTGATAGCGAAAAAGATACTAAAGAAGCATTTTATCCTTGGAAAAACCTCAGTGATTAAATGACTCATGATTTTAGAACTCTGACTCATTAATTTTGTGACAAGTTTTATGAGTTTTTTTACAGAGTTCATTTTCATTTTCCTGCTACTTTTGATTCACTCAGCCTCAATGTTTAATTCCTCGGCAGATCTCTCTAGTTATTCATGTCAAAGGAGATCACTATACCTCTGTTCTATGATTTTTCATCTTTTATTTTGCCTCTGGCTAATTTTTCAAATTAAAAAAAAACAAACCCAAACCCCTCCTTGTTTTAAGATTCAAATTGATCTTTTTATTGATGTTTTCCCATCATTTTTCTCCTTAACCAAACTATATTTTCCAATAACTACCACCTTTGCAGTGCTTATTTTTATCCGTTTCCCCATTCTTTATCTATTGCTCCATGAAGGAGTATCTCAGATTAGATACTGAACTGATTTCACTGTCATCTACCCTGGCAGTCAGTAACAAGTCTCATGACAGCTATGAATATTCCTGAGATCTTATAAGTCATAGAATCATCAAATAGTTTGGATTGAAAAGGACCTTAAAGTTCCTCAAGTCCAACCCCCTGCGTTGGGACATCTTCCACCAAACTAGGTTGCTCAGAGCCCTGTCACTGGCCTTGAACAATTCCAGGGATGGGGTATCCACAGCTTCTCTGGGCAACCTGTTCCAGTGCCTCAGCATCCTCACAGGAAAGAATTTCTTCCTAATATCTATTCTAAACCTACCCTCTTTAAGTTTACAAACATTTAAAACCACTTAAAACTCCTTGTTCTATTGTAAGGGCCCTACTACAAAGTTTGTCCCCAGCTTTCTGGCAGGCCCCCTTTCAGTCCTCAAAGGCTGCAATAAGGTCCCCCCAGGACCTTTCCTTCTCCAGGCTGAACAAACCCAGCTCTCTTGGTCTTTCTTCATGTGATAAGTGCTCCAGCCCTCTGATGATTTTTGTCACACTCCTCTGCAGGCCTCATGAGAGTGGAGTACATGGGAAGAATCACTTCCTAATCCTAGCAGAAATACAGTAATAGAAGAAACCTATATTAATACATTTATCTCCCAGCTAGTATAGGGCTGCTTCCCATATTAGCTTTCCCAATGGTTTGTTCAGTTTTGTCACACACTGCTTACTGTGCAGAGCTTCCCTTAGAAGACAGACCAGTAAAACAACCGTTACTCATACAGAAAGATTCCCTGGCTTCAGGAAAATCAGAAATTAATCATTCCAAACTGCTTTTTAGGCAATTTCTGTGAAATGAGAAATCTGAACACATCAATAAGACTTTTTGGAAGGGGAAAGAAAAATACTTGTTCTTTCTAAATACATTAGATAACAAGCCTTTTTTTTTTTTAATTTCCTTACAAAACCTCAGCCACTCCATTCTTTCTGAAGGAAAGGAATTGTACCTCAACTGGAATTCACAGACCATCACATTTGAATATTTTCTTCAAGTTTAAGGCAAGTCTATTTCCCTTCCTGTTGGCTCATGCTCTGAGGCTTTCCTTCATGCCCTTTCACATTTAGCTGTCATTACACACATGTCATTTCTTGAGATCCAGTCACCTACAAAAAATATAATTTATCATCAGTGTAGATGTACTTCCTCTCTCAGCTTCTGATCCACGTTCTCTCCTCAGGTGGTGGCTTAGCTGAAGGCATTGGGAAGTATCTGCTACACATTCCCAGAGTTAAGCGGCAGCAAATTCATTCTTTGCTGTTGGAGTGAAATCTCCATGGTGACAACTGCATCAGCAAGCTGTGAGAGAGAGATTTTCAGTGAAGAAGAGAGTTTTATCATGAGATTCTCATTACAAGAGTGCCCTCTGTAAATGAAGAGGAGATGGTACCGTGGGGGTTTCTGTAAATGAAGAGATGTTACCACAGGGGTTTGATCTGACTGGAGCCAGCCTTTGCCGATTGGCTTGTGTGGCCATATTGCAAATCAATGCCTCTTATTGTATGTGTGTCCCCCCAAATCAGATGAACACAAGACACCATCATAGTTAAAAACATATGAATTTTCATACTCAAAATCAGCAGAAATAGCTTGTTCTCCTGCTGCCTCACAAGAGCAGATGGAAAAAAAGCCAGCATGCCTGTGCCTGGGGGAGTCCCCCTTCACCTGCCCCACACATATTCTCCCCTCAGCTTCATGTTGGTCAGTGCTGGCTCAAAACTGACTGCTCTTCATTTTGTTCCCTCTGCCACTAATATAGAGGTTCCTGTCCCTTTTTAATTGTTGAAGATGTAGTATCAGTCTACTTCTACAATGTGTGTATTCATCAACATCCATTCTGTGATAAACACAGCTCAGCCTGTATGATCCTTATCCTGCTAAGACTCGGCAAAAAAAAAAAAATCACTGAAAAATCATCCACTTTCTTCAGTTAAAATACAGATTTTTCTCTTAGTCAGTAAAGTCTTTTCATAAGGACAAGAAAATCCACACTATGCTTTATACACTGTATTCTGTTTTGTTTTTCTCTGTTGCACTAAATCAGGGTTCACAACTTAGCTTTTGCAAATGTGTCATCACATGCCTCTTGAGAAATATGTTCAATTTGTGGCAAAATCTTTTTAAATGCTTTCAACTTAATCCTTTTAAGTTCATGTAAAGGTAGTAGAAACTGTGCAGTTTTAATGCACTCTAACTACTATACCTTGGCCTGAAATATCAGGTGAAACCTGAACAATTTCTTTGTCAGGCTAAGACTAATTTAGTAAGCAAGCTTCTTTGTTACAAAAATTGAGGAAAGCAGCAGGGCTTATGTGTAAATGCAATACTGAGAAGCACTAGCATTCAGATTCATGAAAGGTTCCCCTACAGGATCCACTAAAATGGCCACTTCAAACTCCTCCTGTCAAAAACTTCTTCATGGCAGACAGGACAAGAGCCATGAGAATGTGGCTTTTGCACTGAGGGAAACTGAATCCTGCTAGTCACAATAAAATCCCACAGCAATTGCACAACAGATCAGCATGTTTGTGATGGACAATTCAAACACCAGAACAAATTTTGTACAGGGACAGAAAATAAGAAAATCTCCTCACACATTTAAAATAAATAAGTGTTAAACAAATGATGGTTTTCAGGACAATCAAACATTGATAGGACAGCTTATTTAACAACAGAAGATGTAATTAATGAGCCAATGGAAAAATAGTTGACTTGATAGCAGAGTACAGCTACATCTGGACTAATTTTTCTTTCCTCTGCCGTATTCATGTATTTTCCCTTACCAGTTGCAATACAACACTACCGTTTAGTGGTCAGACACACCAAGTGCGGACTCCAGCAGCACTCCTGTATTTTTGTCCAGGCAGGTGGCACTATTTGCAAATACTGCACTCACATAACCCTAAGAAACAGGAAACTAATATTACTCTAGTTTCTGATCACTAAGCAAAATAAAACTACTTTGACTTCAGGTGCATGAGTAAAGACTTGTCAGAGGTATTAAAATGTTTCAGAGACTGAATTTCAGAATGTGCACGTACAAGAGAAACAATTTATGCAGCTACACAAGATGGGGTTTGCTGAAAAAGATACCATGAGTAATCTATTTTATTATTATGACTGAATTCTACTGTTAAATACTTAGAAATAGAAAAGCTAAACACAGAATATGTTGTCTGTGATTTAAGGAGCAAGGAATCCTAAGGATCCCTAATCATCCTCGTTCATCCACTTACACTGGTATGGCTAATATCCTCTGTGTCAAGATGATGTTTACTTTTACTTCTTTGTCATTCAAATAATTGTACTCCTGCAACTGGACTTGCACAAAAGCTGCTGGTTTCAGAGCAGTCTCTTAAACTATCTTAGGCACTTGTCAGCGTATCCTTCAAAAAGCACACGATTGCAAGCTCATTGACTGAAGGAGGCCTTTGTATGACAGAACCTCTTCTGAAAGAAAAAAACCCCACAACTTGAAGGCCATGTAGTAGAAAACCTGAATGGCTCTTCAATCACCAATCATGTTACAAGTGAAAATAATAATTTTTTCCTCAGTTGGGATAACACTACTTTTCAGAACACCATCCCAGATGTATAAAAAAATTTAAATCTACAGCTTTGTTCTGTTTGCTGTCAACAGAAGAGCAACTGGACTCGTTTCTCATGTCTGTGTAAAAAGTTTGCAAAATATGCAAGAACAACCAATTCTGAATTTTCATTGTTCACATTTCGTGACAAGTTTTAGCTCATGATCCTTCTACTTGTTTAGAGCAACTAAATGAGAAGGCAGAGACCAGCTAGGTGAAATGAATTCATTCAAAAGAAAAATGCAGTCAGGCGCCAATTCCATGAAAATTGTAATTACAGGTTTGGAGATAAGAAGGCAAGATCTTTTTAAAGTACAGATAAAAATATTTTTCAGGACAAGCTTCTAGTGCTAGGTGAAATTATTGTACTCAGTCATGTTCACTGTGATAAATGCCTTATATTGGCCCATTACCAGAAATGGCAATTTGGAGGTCTGCTATTTCTGAAGTAGTTTTACTGTATTTCCCCCCAAATCTTTCAAACTTGCATTTCATTCACAAATCTCAAAAATAAGGTGCACATAATCAATCAAAATCTGCTTCTTCTAAATTCCTGCACATCAGTAAAGCCTTCTGATTGTGATTTCTCCCTGAAATCAATAAAATTTTTCAACAAAAGGCACTCTCACCATTTTACCTGAATGTGTACAATACTGTTTTTTCCATGTTCAAGTAAGAGATCTATCAAATTCATAAGGCAAGTATGAATCCTTGAATTTACTGTTAGAACAGAAGCACTTGATTAACCTCAATCCACTATGTATTTTTCTAGAGGTTTGCCTATTTTTATGAAGTTTTGCTCAGCAGGAGGTTGGAAACTGGGTCCTGCTCTGCTTGGCTGGCCAGATGCTGCTCTCTACCTTCCCAGTCGGGAATTGTGGGAGCAAGCTGCAATCGTTTTTTGAGACACTGGAAGATCACACAACTTTCCCTTGGAGACTACAGGAAACACAGCTTTTCTGGGAATTGGTCTACATAAAATTTACTGGTTTTCTGGATCCAAATCCAGATGGAAATCTTCGATTTGTAATTTTGCTTTAGATACTGCAATCCCTCTATAACAGAAATTCTATTATATACATTGCTGACTGATACATGGAAAGGTCAAAGTTATAGTCTACACACCATTAAGAAAGCATCCAGTTTAGAGACTAACATGTCATTAGGTCCTCCCTGGTGGCATTCCAGGAGGCAGTTTCTTGAAAGACTCCTAGAAGCAAAGACTTCCTTTTGTCTTTCAATTCAGAGCAACCTGCCTCCCAGTACAGCTTCATCAAATGTGGGAATATTTCTGGCTTTCTTGTTCTTGTGAGAAAGAGAGTGTGCACTACAGAAGCAGGCTGAAACATAAAATTTGGAAGAGTTAGCATCTGAACCGAACCTAACACATCTTGTGCCTGTAGGAGAACCAGATTTCAACCATCGATTCAAGTAGCAGATGGCCTGTGCAAAAAAACATATAGCTACCCAAACACACAGAGAGATTATTTTATTTTTCCCTTCTTTGAAAGCATTTTAACTCTAAAATCCCAGTGCTGCAATGCAGGCATCACCTTAATATCCATGACACAATGTTCTCATGTTAGCTTACTGACTAATGGCGGACTCTGGTGATAATGCTATAAAATCCATTTCTTTCAGGCACAATCATTAATAAAATGCATGTGGGACAGCACTCCATCATAAACTGTCTGGAACATAACTGAGATGTATGAGGGCTTTTGGCTGGATACACATGCTAAGTTAAGGCTCAGCATGCAACCCTGAAAAAGAGCGACATGGTTGAATTCTAAAAAAAAAGGAGGAGAAGGGAAAACAGATGTTAAGGTTTCAACAAGTCGCTGCACGCTGCAGCTGGAGCCAGTACAAAAACAACACAAGTATGCTGATAATGTAGCATTTCATGTAACAATAAGTGCAATAAAATAGCACAAAAGGCAAAACCTCAAATGGCTAAACACCTTCCTCAGATTCCAGAGGGTCAGTTGGGCTGAACAGTAATAGCAATCCTTTCAATAATCAGATCAAATGGTTCAACTATTAAAGCACTTTATGCTCAAGAAAAGTGAAAATTGAGAGAACCCTTTTCTTCTAAGTGCAGAATAGGGACAATAAATCTAAAAACCAATCCAAACAGACATTCAGATGCACGCTATCTCATCACCATCACTCTTGAAACTATTTGGCAATAATTTCCATTATTACAACAGATGTTAACAAGATGGATAGAGAGCATGTTAAATAAACATTAATATTAATATATAAGTGTCTATCTAGCAAAGCCACTGTTCACATTATTTATTTCCCCATGAGCATTTCTTGAGAAATTAATCAGGGAATTTGTCTTGTATGTAACTATTATAAATTCAAGGTATTTCCACTGACAAAGACTGTATCCTTCAGAAAAACCACTAAGTAATGTAAACATGGCCTACATGTGTAATCTGGACTCTGGTGGAGTGATTCTTGTAGCTGCCATTCTCTCTGGGCTTTGGCTCCTTCAGACAGAGCAGCAAGGGTGGGAAACGTGCAGAGAGAGAATCCAACCTACAAAAATTTACAACGTGAAAGAGTTCAAAAGGTAAGGATGAAGAAAGAGCAGACAGAGGCAATAATCACAAAAATCTGGAATTTTAAGCCCAGCTCTGTGGAGGAGACACCTTGGACAGAACACTGTCTCCACATCACAGGCAGACTGATTACAACTGCTAAGCTTTCTTAGGCATGCTGAACATGGAGATTGCTTTCTCATGTGTTGCTTACTGGAACACTGCCTGTTGCTTGAGAGTCTTTCATACAGCAAGTCCTGGGACATTACTAAATCTAGCAAACAAAAGATAAGCAGAGTTTATAAATCCATGAATATGACATGAACCATGAGGATTAGAGCTGACATCAAAGAAAGCAAGCAAAAACCTCAGACACACTTGGAAAAAGGATTTTAAAAGCAGTGATACAGAGAATCACAATTGACTACTCAAAGAAATGAGAATTCCTTCAAAATCCCTTCTATTTTGCTGGAAAAACTTTTTTTAAAAAATATGTAAGCTAAGAAGCGTGAAAGGAGGTACTTCTATTCAGTATCAATATCCAGAGCTGTTAATTTTAAGATTAAAATTGTAATATACCAATATCTTTAAAATTACTTGTTGCCTAAGAAAATGTAAATGAAAAATTTTGGCTGCCATATAATCCTTCCACATTCATCACTGACCTAACTGTTGTGTATTTATAGATTGCTCAAGCCAAAAGCATTGCATTCATGCTTAATTTCATCTGTGCACCTTTAGGTTGAGTGATTTTAAGCTGTAGCATAGCTTAGAGGAAACATGTGGAGATGTAGTAAGTACCAAAGGAATTTGTTTTGATTATTTTTGACATAATAAGATATATCAAACTGACACCCTGATGCAGATGCACATCTCTGCTGGCAGTGCAGCATCGCTCACATTCAAAAGCCATACCAAAAATATCTGCCAGATGCGTTTGGAAATCTTACACTATTTAACACACATTTGAAGAACTGACTCAAAACCCAAATGAAATCAAAAAGATGAAGCAATCTATGTTCAGGCACTGCAGTCCCAAAAAACTTTTTGAACTGGACGTCCAGAAGTCCAGCAAATTGTTTGGCTATTAGGCTATTCCTTACATAATTTTGTAACCTTTTGACTTGTACCCCATATGTTCTGATTCTACTACCTATTATGAACTCAATAGCCTTCAGCTACAAATCCTTTACTTCTGAGATCCTACATTTTGTAGGGTATTATATGATAAAGAAATATGAAAGAAGTCAGGCTACAAAATGTAGGAGAATTTAGTGCATTTGCAATTCAGAAGGCTGCTAGGCACAGATAAGTTAAAAAAAAAATACAAAAACAGAAAGTACCACTAAGTTGGGAAGAAAAATTTGTACCAAAAGTGATTTCACCTGTGATAACACCTGTGTTTCCAAGTTTCCTTTTCACTTACTGATACTTTTCTGCAGCACAAAGGGTCAGACCCGCAGGACAGCCAATCTCCACATGGCACCCAACTTCATTGTTTGCATAGAGAACAACTCAGGAAATTAAGTTCTATCTATACACATGTCTCTACACATCCCATGTGTATCAATACCAACAGATCTAAAGATCTCAGGATAAATTTGTAGCTGCCAACAAAATCAACCAGAAAATGTCTGGCCTATAAGAAAAAAAAAAAAGAAGATGAAGGTTTGTTCAAACAGGTTCTCTCTTCTAAGATTAGGTATATCTGTGAAATGTCATAGCCTGAGTCTCTCTCCTGTACTTGTATATGGTTTTAGTGGTGGTGGTTTGGGGTTATTTTTTTTTGTCAACTGAGACACTGAAAGAACTAGGTTGCCAACTCAGAAGCAAAGCAGACGAAAAGGTAAGTACCTTAACCACCTGAGAGCAAAGATAGAGCTGTGGATATGCTAATTGTTAAAGCTGTGTCATATGTGCAGCACTAAAAAAAAATAATTACCAAATCAGGCAAAAGCAGAAAGAAGGAACTGAATACCCAGCCCACACAGCCACAGATGGTGACACACTCTGATGGGGATGGAAGTAATTATGAGCCAGTCTTAGTCCTGGGACTATTCAAGGAGTCTTTGAATGATATTCACAAACATTAGGCACGTGACAGGGGATAAGCACTCTCATATTAATGGCAAGGCTCCAATTGTTCCAACTGGCTTCGTTAGTCTGGAAGTTTTGTTAATTCCTTTCAGCAAGTGCAGGTAGTGCTTCAAAAAAAAATGAGGCTTTTCTTTCTTAAAAGACAGTGCAGTAATAACTTGATATTGGAATCCAAATTTTAAGTCTTTTTACCGCTTCAAGGAAAACCTGAAAAAGGGGAATATGAACACAGCCAAAATCACTTACAACCATGTTTGCAGAGTGCTGCCACGTGCAAAACTGTTCAAGGGCTCTCTGCATAGCTACTCTTCTCAGTGCAAGTTAGGCAACATTTATATGAGAAGCATTTGTTTTTTATTAATTACATAATTACAAGGAAATTTATAACAGGCAAGAGATTCAATTAGACAAAAATATCTCAAACATAGACCCTTACTTGAGTTTTCCTGAGCATTTAAAACAAAGTTGACTTTACAATTCCCAAAGATACTTCTTTCCACTCCTTTGCATTTCTCTAGAGGCAGCTATTTTGCCTTTTGCTCAGGATAATTAGCCTTTAGTATAACCCGTCTTTGCGGAAGCCAGAAGGCTTCTGTGGTCATGTTTTCCCTTCTTATAAGAAAAATGAACCTGAGAGCATACAAAATGCCTATTGTCTACTTCAGAGCAGTAGCCTGGTATAGAAATGACCTACAAGGACCTGAACAAGCTCTCAGAAGCAGCCAGAGATTTCAGCACCACCAGAGATGGATCTGTATAAGGCCAGTGTTAGGACACAGAAGGATGACTTATAGGTTTTATAGGTTTATTTGCTTGGCAATGTATTATTTGGGCGTATTTCTTTCAGACAAAGATATAATAGATCATATTTCTTTTTACCTGCTGTTACATACAGAGGGAATGTATTCACAAAAGTTAAATTCATGAACAGAAAGTTCTTGAATGGAAAGAGACATTTTAGAAAAGGTGTTTCAGAGAAGGAGCAAAACTTAAGTGTTCTGAATTATTTTCAAGAGGTGTCTCACTGCTGACAGGCATAGTAGCTTACAGTGTCGATAAAAATCTCTAGTTAAACTTTGCAAATACATTTATTCAGCATCCCTAATTGTCTCAAGACTACCTAAACCTGTGAATTAGTGCAGAAAAGTGACAAAGTAGAGACACTACACCAGAAAAGAGCACTAATAGATTCGTAAGACATAGCTAAAGGTCCTCCAGATTACATTAGAACTTCTGAAAACAGAAACTCAATCACGCAAATAATGTATTATTTCATTTAAAGTGACCCAGAAGTTAATGGGAAAATGTTTGTGTGGGGAAAAGCCACCCACACTTGAACGGCACAATGACTCAACCAATTTGAAGGCTCAGGAGAACATAAAGATCCAAGTTACTGTCTGGGGCATCTTCTAAAATATTTCCTGTGCAATTACTGTCTACCTTACTGAATGAATTCACTACTGAAGAAGAACCCACAGTCACACTAACAGCAGGCTGCAGCCTTGCCTTCCCTCCCAACCAACCGCGAATATTTGGAGAAATGAACACTAAATGAGGCTAAACCCTTCCTCGTCCATCTGCAGCAGCTCCAGAGATCTTAATTTTAACTACCCGGAGCAGACTTCAAACACTCAGCAATGTGCACCGAGCTTGCTTGGATTGCCATGGCTTGGCGTATGTCTAGTTAGCGTTAAAAGTCAGCGTTTGACACCCGAATGTTTATTTGAGGGCAGAGCTGCCGTCGGTGGCGTGCTCAGAAAGCAGCGGCGGTGCCGCACCGGGAGGGAGGCGGGAGCGGAGCGGAGCCTCCGCCGCTGCCGCGCCCCGCTTGCACACACGGGGGAGCTGCGGCCCCGCTCCTGCCTCGGCTCCCATCCCCTCCTCACCCTGCCGGAGCCCACGGCTGCGGTTTTTTCTGTGGTTTAGACTCCCTAGCAAAGAGACTTACGGCGTCATACTCGGCATCTTTATATCCAGACAGGATTACGGGGAAAACCAGCAGATAAATGGGGGAATAAAGGAGAAATAACGATCATAAATGAACTCTTCTATATCCTCAATGAAGCTTTCATTGCTGAACTTCAAAATTAGTGACTTTTAGATTTTTAAGTGTGAGAAATCCAAGGGAAAGCTTTTCTCCCTTTCTGACACTTCAGGTGCATGAACTTAGCTTTAAGAAAAGCTGCGCTTGCCTACAGGCAATGACCCAAGCTTTTTTTTTTTCCACTCACTCATAGCGTGAATTTATTTTTTCACACTTTCTCGCATTTTTTCTGAAAATCTGGAAAAATATTTTGATGTGAGGCTGACTGAGCACTGGCACAGGTTACCCAGGGAGGTGATGGAGTCTCCAGCCTCATAGCCACCAAAAAGCCATCTGGACACTGTTCTGGGCAGCCTGCTCTAAGTGACCCTGCCTGAGCAGTGGGGTTGGGCCAGATGGCCTCCAGCAGTCTCTTCCAGCCTCAACATTTCTGTGATTCTGTGATTTTTTTCTCCTTCAGTTCACTTTCTCCTGTCATCACCCTCCCACTCTTACTCTTTTTCCCATTAATATCCGCTGCCTCAATTGCCTTACTCCCACCCTGTTGTCTCTGTTCTTACTCTTCATCTCCTATTTTTTTGCTCTCAGACAGTGGAAGAATATTCTGCCTTTGCCTGTGAAGTAATTGTAGAAGCTACATGTTCAACAATTGGAGCTAACAATCAGGTCCTACTGAAGCACCTTCCCTCTCCATAGTAACATGGGACAAGGGGCACTACAGGAAAACATCATCACCGTGGCTAGGGGATATCAATACAAGTGTGCACATGAACAGACACACTTTGTGTAACCAGTAAATGGCATATTTTTATCATCATAAAAATGTTTCCCTGTGTCCCAAGGGCTGCTAACATGCTGGGAGTGAATGTATGCTTCATTTGTGGAACAGTCATATACATGGTAAGTATTCGGCAAAATCTAGTTGGATTTTTTTTCTTAAAATCCTGATTTTTAAACCTAATTGTGAAGGATGATAAGCAGACCTTACATAGGTTTGGAAGCCAAAACCCTAACAGGAATCTATGATCATGCTGCAAAATGGCTTGCTCCCTTAAGAAAAAACCAAAACCAACCTCAGTTTAAGTCCCTTCCATAAACAAAAGTGGACTAGAAACAAATAACAGAACAGATTGTGTGTTCATAACATACCAGAAACAATTCTCACCACTACCAATCCCTCTCACTTTTGTCCTGTGAACAAATTCCTCACCAACTGTACTTGGACATCAAATTACAAAGCCACCTCTCTTGACTAATTTCACTCCCAGAGACCAAACTATTCCTGACCATGTGCCTGAGGAAGTGTGGTTACTATTTCATCTAGCTGTGGAAACTTCAGTCCAACTCTGGAGGGAAGAAAAGGCTGTTTTCCCTCCTGCATCACCTGCCCCAGCAAGGGCGTGTGTCATTCCTGGGGGACAGCAGCACCAGGTCAGGAAAGATCTTCCCTGCTTCAAAAAGCTGAAGCACAACATGAACAAAAGTTAGACAAGAAGATTTTCATGCTCTTTCTGTTGCCTCTCAAGCTCTGAGCTTACCTCCTGGCACGTAATTAAAGCTGTTTTAAGAGTACTAAAAAAAAGTATTGAGTCCACTGTTTATATCCTTAAATCTAAAAACTCATGCCTGTTATGAAAGGACAAATTAAACAGTGTTTCAAGTTTGGGGGTTTTAGCACTATTGTGACTATTTAAATGAGAAAAGGATCATTTGTCTGAGAAGAGAAACAGTGAGCCCAGTCCCAAGGAATGATACCTGTGATACCTTTGTGCCTTTTCCACAAGTCCCTACTTGTTACTAACAGAAATAAATTATTTAACCCAAACTTCATTTGAAGGAAGTTTGAGGTACCTCATAGGACATTCTTTCTGTTGCTAAGCAGTACTAAATGTTAAACTCAATTAAGTTTATAGTTGTCGTGTTATACACAGGGGACCATGTTGCTGAACTTTGAATACAAGGGGGGACACAACTCTGTAGCTTAGAAATTTCAAACAGGTGAGAATGGGAGAGATCACTCAGGATATTTACACTTTTTGTTCCTCATTCTAGTGGTATTTTTCAACATTACAAAACACAGCAAAATCCACATCCTTCAAAGCAAAGGACTTCTGTATTCTTAAAAATAAATTCCAGTTTCAAAAATAATGCCACAGTCCTGCATAATCCTAGATTTTGTTTGCTAAGTCTTCTTCTCGGCAAAAGCCCTGCATTCCAACAATTGCTTACTTTCTTGTTACAGTCTTAGCTGCAGTGTCTTGATAAATAGATGTTTCCATGGAGATGACAAATGAATATCATCCATGTTGCAATGAGCTTCTGATTTCATCTTGAACCATTAGCTTTCAAACCACAGCTTATTCATTATTCATTTGCAGTAAGGAAATGGCTGAAACCCAGTGCATTACAGCAGATTAAAATCTATGCATGCAGTCTAGAAGAAAGTGCATTTGTCACCATATAAAATGAACAAAACTCCCTGGGATTAAAATAATGATCCTAGAAGCTGTCTTAAAGGTCTAAAAAAAATTTCCCCTCAATTAATAGGATGCCTACATAAAGTATAGGAATTGAGACACATTTTAAATATTAAGGCAGGCAGGGGACTTTCAGGAGGAAAAGAAAACTGTAGATGACATCCAACTGTTTTTCAAACCACAAGAATGACACTAAATGCTTTTCAGAAACAGGCTTAAAAATGTAAATCATCAAAACTTTGACTTAATAGCTTAGTAGGAATGTGAGAATTTTTGTGATTTTTGACTGTTCTTGTGTATGAAACCAGTATCTGCATTCCATTCAGAAAATGCCTTTCTTTTATGACTGGCTGACAGGTGACTGGAGTCTTTGGCAGTTCTGAGAGAGCCTAGAATGGAGAAGGAGACAATATTTTCAGTTTTTCATAACTAAAAGCCTTCACATTTGCTGCAGTTATTTTTTAAAAAGGACCTTAAAGCTCATGAAAGCTTTCCACTCTGCAGGAATGTCTACTCTTGTCTGCTCAACTTAAGAGAAATATTTGTTCTTCTATATTTAAATAAATTAAAAGCAACCCAGTTTTAAGATGGCCAATTAAGTTAACATACAATATCAGTGCACTCCATTAAAATATTTTTTCAGTCTTATGTCCTGGGCTAGAAGGAGGAAAAAAGACAATGCATTGTTATTGCTACATGTAGCACATACCGAAAGAAATTTTATGTCTTGTGCATTTCCACATATAAGGGCTTCAAATTTATGGTAATTTGAAGGATATGAAATACTCTTTCTTCAATCCTGGCCTAAACTGGCCTCCTTGAAAGGAAGGAGCCTGTGACCAGTGCTTGAAGACACAGCAGACACATGCACTGCAGTGTCACCTAATATTTACTGGCTGCTGTTATCTGTCATTGCCTGTAACAGCATTCAAATTCACTATAATGGAGGTAGGCAGGAATTTTTTTGGCTGATTTTGAGGTGCAAGCTGTCTGTATGTATATGACCTGAAGGACATTTTCCTGGATGAAAAATTTCAGCACAAAAGTTGCTGCAGCCACCTACTTCACCTTATTGTGCACCTGATCCAGGGAAAAAAACAGGACATATAAAAGTGGGACGTCCTTCACACTTGCCCTGGTTAACAACATCCATGCTCCTGCTGTCTGAGCACTGGAGTTGTCCTGGGAAAAGCATGTCAATTAGAGTAAGTTATAACCAATTATGTGTCTCTTCATTTGAATTACTGTCCATTAAGAACTGACCTGAGTTTACAGAACACATTTCATTCCCATAATAGGCTTAATACCAGTGTGACAAGAGGTCGAAGGGTAACAAGAAATGATGAACCAGGATTACTTTGATATGAAGGAAGGGGACAGTGAGCAGTAGCTCATTTTTTTCCACTATCATGACATGCCATTTTCATACTACTCCTATCTCACCTACTTCGTCAGATTACCATGGAGCTGGAACAACCACACGCTCCACTGCACAAACAGCCATTGCCAAAATGTCCCTTCGTACCCCACAGATGAGGTTGTATCCAAGCATAACATAGGGATGAGATGAAGCAAGCAATAAAGGCCAAATCTTATTCATGTCAAGAAATATGCAGACAGTCTGGGCGAAGTGCGGAGCTCTTCCTGTGCAGGTTGTCTCACGTGGAGCAGCACATCTACTAAATGACCTTTTCTGCAGAAATGAACTTCCCAGGGTCATTTTTGTTGCTGCAGACAGATATGGGGGGAGGGGAGAGGGAAGAGTTAACCACTACCCAGCCTTTGCAACCTTTGAGTATTTGATCCACTACATTTAATTTAGAGAGTTTTTCTACTCTGAACTCAAAATAGAAGTTGCAATTGAACCTGCCCATTATTGCAATTCACAGTAGTTAATGTCTGGAGCTGCCTAAGGTTTGAAGCGAGACATTTGGGACACAGGCTGTCAGAAAATGGATTTGTCTCTCAGACCTAACTCTTCTTATTTGGCAGGAAATGCTTTGTCTTCATCATGCTCTTAATTTGCCTCTGAGCACAGATTCATAATAACCATGACAGCATGTTTTCACTCACAAGCACAAATTGTAACTTTCAGAGGAAACAAAAGCAACAGGCAGATAGACAAAGCCATGGAAACCTTTCAGCACAGCACAGTGAGGATTCCAGCATCAAGCTAGATGACCTACAGAGTGAAACACATGCTCTTTTCCTTTGAGAAGAAAAACAAGAAACCCCAGGATGAAATAAGGTGTTCCAGGTAGTGCATTGGAATACTTTTTTGTAACTTCCTAAGACAAACACACAAAAGACTTATACTTTTGGTGATATTTACTGGAGCCAAAATGACCACTGTGAACTCACTGTACAGTACACTGGATCATCTGAAGAATGGTGTGATATTAAGTGTAATATTTGCAAATACTTATTTAACCTATAACTTCTCTCTGCTTGCTCTCTCAAGCATTTCTACAAACCCTTCACTGTGTGCCTACCTACTACAGCCATAACCTTCTCCACCTGGATATGGAGATCCACAGGTAGACAGCACAAGACACTCTGAATCCATTAGGAAGTGAGCATACGTGGTTCTTCAGCACAAAAGTTACTGCAGCCACCTACTTCACCTGGTGCAGAAGGAAGCTTTGCTGTCCAACAGCTTCCTCTGGTATTATTTTCAATTAGATGTTGTCATGCTCAATACACTTGACCTTTTGAAATCTGCTGCATTCAATTCCTTTAATGAACATAATCCTGTATTTACTACTGTTTAAAATATTGTAGTGCATTTAAAAAATCTGCAAAATTAGATAACGTCCATGGGAAAACAAGAACACATACACTTATATAACTGATCATTTCTAAGGTGACAGAGAAGTTTGAAAATCACATCCCTAAAAGTCCAGAATTGGAAATTGAGATGCAGGAAGGGCTAATTAGCAGCTGTAAAAGACTAATTAATGTACTGAGTCCCAAGAGAGAACAAAGGTTCATACCCTTGCAGAATTTGAGCTATACAGATTTAACTCCTAGGCCTAGGAACACACTCCTGTAGGTTTGGCTCCAAGCTCAGTTTCAGTCTCATCTTCCAGAAGCCACCATGTGATTGGTTCCAGCTTTATCAATGTGTTACAATACTGATATATTTTTTGTACATTTACAAATTTTTCTGAGTTTGGATAGTGTTCAGTAAAAAGCATAATACAGAGAAGGAAGTTAATTTTCTTTGAGTACTGCAGAACCTAAATCTTCTACTTTAAATCTAGAAAAACATATGAAATATTTATCAATTAAAATTATTTAGCTCTTGTGCAAAGGTGTGATATTAAAGCAAGAGCACGTAATCTCCAAAAAAAGTTTGCACTAACATTACCCCTCCTCCTATTAGGAAATAACTGAAGTCAACTGAACAGAATTTTTACTTTGAAGTTGTATAATACTGTGATCCCAGGGCAAAAACCAGCATTTCAAGCGCAAAAACTCTGGTTTATTTGAGTTGAAGTCACATTGCATGGGGAGAAAGGGGCTTATTTCCCTACTTCAGCCAAGCACAGTTAACTGAAAGCAGCAAATCACTACACAACATGGCCCCACAAGGTGGGCAGGACAGCCCAGAACAGCTGTGTGACACCCTCGGGAAGTCATCCTGCCGCTAGCTGAAGCCAAACTCAGTGTGCAGCACTACCAAAACTAGGGGCCATTGCCACCAAAGCCTTCTACCAACGTCTGCTTGGCAGAAAAAGGAAAGGCTCAACTATGTCTTCTCCCCAACTTACAAAAACAGGAGAAACATAGAAAAACTTGGAACTGCTCGTCTGCACAGCCACACTGTAGCATTTCTTTCCCAGTCTATCTAGTGAAGATTATCTACCTTTCTTCTTTCCTTCCCAGCTTGAGTACTTGGGGTGACCCCACGCAACCTAACAGCAAGTAAGGGACTCGGGGATTTCTCAACTAAACAAATGAGGAAGAAGCTCTAACAGGATGGAAAGGTCAGGGCTATCTATGTTACTGTCCCGAGGCTGCTTGAAGAACAGGCTTGTTCTTCCAGCCTGTCATCTCATGATGGCAGAAGTCCAACAGAGAGCCAGGGGACAGAAGCTCAAAATGTGTGACATTCCTGTGACTGCCATCACAAGCCCTCACTCACACAGCACATATTCACCAGGCAAAAATACACAGCTTTTGACCGTGTTTTGTCTGCCTTAAAGTCAAGTTCCATGGCTAAAAGGCTTGCTGGGCATTTTCAGAATGTACATATAATCTTTGTAGTTTCCACCTGTCTGATGATGAACTGTAACCAGAATGGACAAAGCACCACTGTGGTACCACTGCAAAGAAGAATCACTTTGATTTTAAATTTCTACTATCTTCTGAAAGAGATCTTATTTTGGTCTCATGAAACCTGCTTCTCTTAGTTTCTTCTCTGCAGAAGGGAGAATTTATGCTATATGTAGAGCTGTCTGCTCTAGGTATAGACAGGTTTTTTGATCATCATCTTTAGTGATCATGTTGAGTTCTTAAACTATTTGGCATTTTTCACATCAGTGTCAGTCCAGAAAACAGCAGGGAAATCTTCAGCGGCAGCTAGTCAACCATTTCTCTGTTACCAGCTAGGATAAAACCCAAACAACTCAAGTGCTTTATGAGGAAGGTTTAGGCCTTCCATCCTTTGAGGCAGGGACTACACCAAGGTCAAAGAAAGGCTTTATTTCTCTCCCTATGAAAACTCCAAATTGCTCAGATTTTATGGGGTGTGTGCATTATTCAAATGTGCACCCTGCAGAAGAGTATTATAATCTGATAACCTCTTTCTCTAATCATAGGGCAATTTCCAGCCCTAGAAAGCGGAAAGCAACATTGGGGAAGATGTGTCCCTCCCAGCTCCATGACTCAAGAAAGTGAAAATCTGTTTTTCCATGTGCAATTGCCGTTCCAGCCACCAGATGCTACTGCGGCATTAGAACGGGAGCCAGGGGTTGCAGCTCCTCGTAGCCCACTACTGCAGAAGGGACACCACACAGCCTTTGACTACATGATCACACAGTACCTCATCCCCCAAGCTCATGTCCTTCTGAAGAGGACACCAACCTCCTTCCAGGTCCTTTGAAAGAAAAACTCAGAAGCCAAGGTTAAGGAGAGGCCTTCCTGTAGGATGCCTGTAAGACAGCCAGCACCCCAGGGTCACTGCTCTGGTTGTCTGGAATAAAGAGAAAGATGGCCATGGTATCCCATGGATGGACAATCAAATATCTGATACAATCAAAACATGACTGTCCACTGTCAACCAGAGGGCTGGAATCATGCAGAGACGTGGCAGCTGAAATCCCTCCAGCGCTTCCTCCCTCCATGGCCAGACCTGTGTTTTGCATAGCAGCCACTGCCTGCTCACACTACAGCAGCGCAGCAGGGGAACAGCAACTGTCTGTGAGGCTGATCCCTGCCACTGCAGGGTGAAAGGAAGAACGAGAGGCTCAGGGGTACAATTAGTACCTTAACTTATTCAAAGCAAAGTCATCTCATCACCAAATTGAAGTAATCATACCACAAGAGAGAGTTATTATGTTTTTTCCTGGTTTTTTTTTTAATCTTAGGATTGCAATGTCCTGACAAGCAATCAGGCTCAAACATTTAAGCTCAACATGAAGAATCTACAGTTTCTTTCTATGATCTCATTTCCTTCAGATAGCGTTTTTCCTTCACAAAAAATAAGTCCTTATCCTTCCCCACCAATTCTCAGCTCCTTTCTAGAACCAGTCAGCCCAACAAGATCAAAGCTCAGCTTCTGTCCTATTGCCTTCTGCCTTCTAGCAATTGTCCTGCGCCGTCAGAGTTTCAGCCTTGCCTGCAGTCTTTTAAATGTATGGCACACAGATGCCTTTCCTCTCATCTTTCCCCTTTTCCTCTTGGCAGAGAAAACAAGAGCCTGTGAAACAGGCCAGGTTTCCTCCAGTGCTTTTCCCTATGCATTTTTCAGCTTGTTCTTCACTGCAAAGCATTCAGATAGGCTCCTCAAGGGATGAGGACAAAATGGCATCACTAAGCTAAGCAAGCACCAGGGATTGCTTCTGTCTTTACAACGGCTTGGAGTACGGTGCTGAGGGGTGCAGAATTGGAATGGGGTCAAGGACAGGAGCAAGCAGGTCAAAGAGTGAGGTAGAAAGGGATAAAGAGGGAAAGATCACTGTTCAAAAGCACAAAAGGATGCAAAGGCCAAAATCCTTCTGGATGAGAAGTTCAAGGTTTGATGGCTTTTCCCAGTGATTATTCACCTGAACCTTACTGTCAGGGCTGGCTTGTGGGCTTGTGCTTGACTAAACAGGAAAGGGTTTATAATTTTATCTTGAATGTTACCAATGTTTCAAAATATGTTTTTAAGCAACATGAGAGTTCTATTCTACCTTCTTAAGTAAGTTTTGCAGACTATTTTTCTGATATAAGCCACAGTAGCTTTACAGAGACAAAGGCAAGGGGATGAAAGAATAATATAAATGTGTGTTCATGCATGTTTGAGAGAGAACTACAGCTGCATCTTAAGGTTTCCTATATATTTCCACAACTACATGCATCACATGTCGAGTATTGATTATTGATTGAGAATTGATTATTCTACTCATAAAAGGTTAATAGAATTTATTATATCCGTTACTATACATAAAATATTAGCATTTATTTTTCTACTAATTCACAGTTTACTGAAAACATACATGTAGCATGTAAAGAGTGTGCTATTTCATCCAAGTAAAGCCCTGAACAGGCTAGTGCTCTTCAGTGGCTTCAAAACTTGAACTATTTGGACACTTTCCTCTATGGAAAAAGTCTACTATTACACAGCTCCTGTCTTGGCTCCTCCTCCATATCAGAAACCAGACTGAAAAATTGCCAAGCATCTTCTATTGAAACCCAGCTCTCGGAGTGAATGCGACTCAGCCCTCCCTGGGGTCTCGATCTTCTGACAGTGTCTCCATTTTCCTTGTATTGCTGGGTTATAAAGCAAGCCTCCTGGCCTACCCTTCCAGATGTGGTTACTGCTGGGCTGAGTGGGGCAGCTGGGGGCTTCAGGAGAGAAGGACAAATGCTGCAGTTTCCTCTGCTTTGTGAGAATGGGTTGCAGTTCTCAGACTGTGTAGGTGCCTCAGAAGATCTTCAGGCCTGGAGGAATCTAGAATACTGCTCATCTCTTACAGAAGGGGTATGTATTCAGAAAATAGTGCCTCTAGGTTCATTAACAAACTCTAAGATCTTCCTAAAGATAATCATTTTAGGAATATTATCAAATTCCAACACTTTCCAAAGAGAGGGATATCAGAAGCCCTAATTCTGTTTCTTGTAAAGACTTTGCTTCTCTTAAAAGGTAATATAATAGAGATCATTTCACTAAGTTAAACTTGAATAGAATTTAAGCATCTGAAACAAAATCCTGCAATTCCCAGCGTAGTTTAGCAGGAGTAGTTTAAGCCTGTTTCCAGCAATGTCAGAAGTAATTTCACTTCCTTCTCTGAGCTTCTACCATCACACTTATAGCAATCACATTTTAACAATAGAAAACCTTTGAGAAATACTACTGAGCTGGCCTAAAAACAGCATTGCTGATTGTGATGGAACTTGACTGCCATTTTCTATTCACAGACCCTTTCAGTTCGTGCAGTGCATAGTGTTATGCAAGGCAATTTTCCAGTTATAATGAGGTTTAAAATAACTGAAGAGACAATCCAGAAAAAAAATAGAACACATGCGCTAGGTATTTCTTATGCATTTCAGCTTCCATATAAGTAAGGCCTTCCAGCTCCATCTTGATATATTGGTAAAGAAGTATGACATTTTTTGATGCAATTAAGCACAAGATTTGGATCCTAACTGATTGACCCTGAACTCAGAGCTGTTGAAATTTCTGAATGTTAACTGTTTTGCTTCAAAAGCATTTTCTTGTTTCTTTAATTTTGCCAAGTATGATACCACAATAAGGAGAACAGGAACTGCTAGGAGTGAGCAGCAGACAGCACCATAACTGTGTGTCTGCCATGGCAAGCAGGGACATTCCTCCCCTGTGGGAACATGTAACTGCCTGGGAAGGTAAAGTAGGCCCTGTGAAAACCTCAGCATTTGTCACAAGAGCACACAGCAGAGCTTTCCACAGTAGTTTTAAATTTACAAGCTACCATTGGAAGCAGCATCTCGACAGCAGCATAGACAAATACTGAGGTTTCCACATGCATGTCAAAATCATATTTTCCAAAAGGTACCCTTTAGAAGAAACAGGAGCAAAGTGGAATCCTTGTGGCAATTTTAATTTTCATGCAACCGTAAAACTGTGGATGATGGTGGAGGGATTTGGATTTGGATGGAATTTGCTGATCATGCATAGCTGTTTCTTTCCTCTTTGACTGCAATACTGCTAATAAAGCAGGATATGGAAGACAAAGCCACAGGAATTCTACACATCAGTATGTACATGGGAAATGATCAATTTAAAACACTTAAACTTTCTGACTTTAGTTTGTGCACTGACTATTATGTGTCTGAAAGAGGCAGAGAACACCTGCGGATTTTCAGTAGCTGTCAGTGAGCCACCTCCCCAGCAGAATATACATTGCTTTGCTGCATGGGGGCATGCTAAATGGCTTAAATGTTGGTAATTTTCTGCCCTCCCAAAATTCCTAAAAGGTGCTGAGTTGGTGCCTGTGAAGGACAAACACACCCCTTTAAAGTTCACATGGAAAGAGCCACAGAGCAGCACCGAGCACTGTCCTGTGGGAAAGGTGCTGCACAGCAGAAGGATGCCTTGTGCCCTTCCAGCTCCCAAAAGACTCCTCTTTCCTTCCTCGCCTTCCCTTTGGAAGGACAAGGGAGCTCATCTGATAGTTTTTAAATGGTTCACTTGCAAAACAGTGCCATAAACTTACCACTTTCCAAGGCAACAATCTCATCCAAGGATCTCAAGGAAAATTCACCTAGGTGTTACAGGGCTGATTGCTTTCACATACAAGCCACCTATTTGATGCACTGGCAGGAATTTTTCCATGTATCTGTGCAACTTTAAGAGGCACAAGTCTGCTGTGAGGTCTTCAATCATCTACACCTTAAGAGAGTTTTAGTCAATTTTCTTTGCACACTTCTTTCTTCACTGCCTTTGTGATACATTCCAATTCCAAGGTCTATGCTCTTTTCCAATGCAACAAATGTTTCCAAGCAGAGGGAAACTCCAAGTTCAGTTTTATAACATTATCTAATTGCATCTCTAATTCTAGCTTCTGATCAACCCTACTGAAGATATTTATTTAAATGCTACTTGCACACAGAAAGGAAGACAAAAAAAAATATAATGTGAAGAAACAATTGCAGGCAACAAAGCATAAATGAAAAGCATTTTCTTTTTCTTTTTCTTTTTTCCCATGTACAATATTTGATCTAGAAGAGCAGCTAAAATGCCAGGAAATGCCATCCTAATTCAAGACCTCTCCAGGTACATTTGACATTTTAGAGCAGCTAAGCCTTGTTTGCCCCTTTGTCTGTCTGCCTCACCAGCCACCCAAACATTTATACTCCAGAGATCAGTACAGAATCACACTTTTTCTCAACTGCTATTTTCTTCTTCTTTCCTTCCACTAGAATGAACAATACTCTTTTCCGTCACTGCACAATGACTGAGCTTTCACATTTCCACACTTCAAGACAGGAAATGTATGCCTGACTTTTTGCTGAAATCAACAGCTGCATTTCACTACATCTGTTTTTAAAACATTCTATGCAATCATGTTCAAAACAAATAAAAAAGCAAAATGACTTATTGAATGCTAAATTTGATTTTTGGATAAAGAAGAGTACAGTGGCTATGTATTTCTTCCATAACTATGGGCATAAGTGATTGGAATAAAAGTGGGGTTTTTGTTGTCCAGAACCAGTGACTTGGATGATTAAGATAACATGGGCTAAAAGCCTTTCTTCATTTGGTGGCTAAACAAAAGCAATTTAAAGCATCCTTTAGCAAATCACACAAATGGAAAGGAGAGGAATAAATAGTAGCACAGTAAAAGCTGTAAAAGGAAAAAAAACCAAAACCAGTAAAGAAAGAAGATAAAGGAAAATTCCCACTTCCAAGCACTCAGGATACTAAAAATCTTCAAGCAAATTAAGAACAACAGCCATAGTATGGGTTCTCTATGGATAAGGATGACAAATTTGTTAATAAGGAAGCAGAAAAGGTTTTTCTACCCTCCATTTCAGAAGTAGTAGAGAAGTTATTGCATTAAATCATCATAAAGTGTGTTCCAGTCCCTCGAAAACTGAAGAGAGTATCAGGAAGTAGCTACTACAAAACAAAACAAAACAAAAAAAACTAAACCAAAAAAACCCACCAAGCAAACAACAAAAAACCAAAACAACAAAAAAACAAAAAAAAACAAAACAAAACAAACCCACCACACAATTTTAAAATCAGAAAAGCTGGATAAATATCATCCAAAACACTAGAAGAGGCTAGCTGAAAAATAGTCTAACTTATAAATCTCTGGCTGCTATAGAATCTTTTAAAGCCTGGAAGGGTACCAATAGAAAACAAAATGTCATTTCAGGTAACATTGACAGATAAACTCTAGTTAGCCTAACACTGCTCCTGGTAAATGTAATACACTGAGGAAATTAAGAATTAGAAAATCAGTATATCATTAGTGTTGGTCGATGCAATTATGTGGAAAAAATCTATTTGGTCAAATAAACCTGAGTTTACTCTCTGATGAAACAACAATTTGGTTGATTATGTCAACTACATAGATGCACCTGACAAATTTAGATTAGATATCTGAGTTAGTACTGCATGGCATTCTGATAAAAAATTAGCAGTATTCAGCACAACTAAGGCACATGAGAACTAGATTAAAATGGCAGAATAACAGCTCCCAAACAGTAGCTGCAACTGGGAAATCACCTTGAAAATGCAGCATTTCCAGCAGGGATCCACAGGGACTTGCACTGGGCTTGATGTTTAACAGTAATTTTTTTTTAGCCAGTGACACCAGAACAAATATAATTAAGTCATTGCTCTTAAGATTTTTGACAGACAAGGACAGGCATAATAAGTAAGAAGAACCTTACAAATCATGCTTTATGGATTCCTAATCATTCTGGACCCTCAGGTGACATCTAAGCAAGTATATCAAACATTTCCCTAAAGCAGGAATGTGCTAGATAGTTCAGACCAAATAGCATTCCAGGGAGATTTCAAACAATTTAGTGTTATGAACAACAGAGTTCCAGGGACAGGAGATGCTGTAGAGTCCAAGACAGAAAAAGAACAAAGAAAAATGTATAAAACAAAACATATGAAATAAAATTGAGCAAACCACAGTTGTTTAGTCTGGAGGAATTAAAAAAAAAATTACTTAATCATCAACATTTGTATATAGAAAGGACTACTGCATGGAAAAAAGATATGCTGCTAGGACAGGAAGAAATTGAATGATAAGCAAGGAAGATTTAGGTTAAACTTTATGAAAAACTTTTTTACTACAAGAAGAGTAAAATACTGGAAAATGTTCCATAGAAAAGTTGCAGAATTTCTTGAAGGTTGAAGTTTCAGGCAAACCTATGCCAAGAGTTGATCCTGCCTTGGAAAAGGGAGTCTGTCTCATTAGGCCACTGACCCTTTTGGAGCCCTTTCAAATATTTTCCTCCCACAGTGCTATAGCACATACATGAAAAATGAATACAACTCCCCACCGCAGGGAGAACAAACATCCTTCTCCCTCTTATCCTGCCAAAACCTAATGTATTTATGGCATATCTTTAAACCAGCACAGATAAGAACGTTTGCAGTCACAGAACCCCGAAGCCTGGATAGAAACTTGTGAGTTCTGCTCAAGTATCATCTCGTCCTGGTGAAAATATTGTAAAAAAATAAGCAGTTTTCTAAGTCATTAGATAAGATCGCTAGATACTCCAAATTTTGATGTGCAGAGAAATGTCTACCTCCAGATCAGTCTATTGTGAGGCCTTTGGTCAACTCATCAGTAAAGATGACACTATCTGCAACAAAGACAATCTTGTTTTGACCCAAGGTGTCAAAACCGATTTGGTTTTAGATTCATATTCTTCTTGCTAATACAAACTTTTTGGATATAAAGAGGATGGGATGCAGCAAGTTCTATCTTTTGTACACAAGGTATTTTTTCTAATAAAACATAGCTTTAGAATAACATGTTTTAGAAAATATTTATTACATCTCTTAAGAGGACGATTATAAACTCAGTACAATTGGCTTACTTTGCAAAGTCACAGTCTGTTTCTACATTTGAACTCCCTTCCCTGGGTTTATCAAAAATCACTGCATGTTTCCCTTTTACAATTCATCTTTAAAAGAAAATGAAAGAGGAGAGTTTCCAATGATCATTCTGTGCTGCACAGAGTGCATAAACAACAGCAGCGTCCCCTCAGCCAGCATGCCTGAAACAATCCAAGAAGAGCAGAGACTGTTCTTTTTCCCTCAGAATACCCAAATGCAATTAAAAAATGTATTTTTAATGTGATATGGCACTAATGAGAGGTATAATATCTCTGAGAGACTGAGTATCATCACTGAAGAATAAGTCTATAGCTATTTGATGCTGCTAACTCTGAAACTGATGACTAGGGCAAGATTCCAGCTGCTGAGAGAAAGAAGCATTATACTTAAACAAAATTTCTGGCCTTTTCTGTGACTAGAAAATAGACTTTTCACACACACACACACACACACACACACACATACACGCTTATACATACAATGGTAACTTTCAGGGCTTTTCAAGTGTCTTCATCTTAAATAGCAGACATCACATAAGACCTTTACGTAATGATCATAAGCATTTTAATTTAAAGCTGAGAAGGAAACTAAGAAGTAACTGAAAACCATGATCAATTGTTCTACCTCAGAATGAAAGTTATCTGTTTGTTGTTACATAGGTTTAACTAACTGCATTAGCAGTGCACAGAGTTTACAATTTAGTGACATTTTTAATAGTTTACATTTTTCTATGAGAAATTGCATTAGACTTGGCAATTAAATGTAAAAAAGTTTTCTATTTTTATTTGAGATCTGTCACCTATTGCTCATGTGAAGAAAAACAGCGAATGGTAACTACCTATTTAACATTCCCATGGTAGTCGTGACTGTGTGGACCTCAACTCCATTTCCCTTTTGTTGGCTTTCCTCTCCATGTTAAAAAGTTTTAGTCTTGGAGTAAGTTTCAGGTCTGTTTTCCATATTCTCTACACTTCTCTGTACATCTGAGAAAACACAGGGTTGGGCATGACTGCACACACAACCTGAGGAGTGTGCATGGCACTCCAGTGCTGCGGCCATCAGTAGCATCTGCTGTTTTGGCTCCAAACCACTTTTAACGTCCCATTTGCATCCTTGACCACTGCTGAGTACTGAAGCTGAGGCTTTCAAAATACAGTCCATTTCAACTTCAAGACTTTTTCCTTAGTAGAAACAGCTGATTTAGAAATGATCACGTGCCTAGTTAGGTGTATTACTTTTCATCTGCAGACAAGAAGTTACATTTGTGCTTTCTTTCTGGCCAGTTGTTTAATATCATGAAATACATGTGCTGGTCTTTGCCACAAGCTTTAGCACTGACTTTCCCAAAAGGAAACATGATGACAACTCAACACTGACCCTTCTTCCCAGATATTTATGAGCATAATGAAGTCCTAGCACAGAACCCTCTGGGACTTCATTATTAATCTGATCTTACTCTCACCATCTGTTTCTCAGTTTTTCATTCATTACAGGCCAAGAGCACATTTTCTATCCATGATGTTTCCTTACTTATCCAACTAATTATTACTCCAACCTTCTGAATCTAACCTAGATCATAGTTTCTTGACTTACATATAGCACTCCATAAAAATGGACTTTAAAAAGAAATCGAACTTGGAGGGGGTAAGAAAACTTATGGGCAATTCATACCAGGTATTTCATTTAGAAGAAATGGCAGTCATAAACAAAATAAAATAACCTATGCCTGCTTATTTCTGAGCTATAATTTCCAAATAACTTCAGATTTTTTATATATTCAATATGGAACAAAACTTCACAAAAATTGAATAATTAATTGCAGGGAGGTTTTTTTGTTTGTTTATTTTTAATTCATGCCTACCTCTATTTTTGTATCAAGGACATTTTGTTTACTCGTGCTAACATGGGGCTTCTGCCAGGGATAAACATGGTCTTTCATTGCACTCAAGTCTGCTAAAATTCTACATGTTTTTACTCTCCAGACTTATCTGAAGACTCTTGGGCATCTTCTCACACATTACATCTCATGCCTGTAATGAAATTTGACTCAAGTGAAAGCAAATAGGTCAAAAAGAGACCACAAAAAAAGTGCAGAGGATTGCAGGGAAGTGTGAGATAGGAGTCAGTTCTGCAAGTCTTACTTGTACAGTAAAAGACTTGACAGCTCTGTTTATATTCCACTTCTTTATCTCATCAGTCTGTGTTCCAGTTCGGTCTATAAATGATTTGTGAGAAGACTATACTGCATATTGTCCAAAATCTAGCACAACAAAGTTAATACTGCTTGACCCATATACAGTTCAGTTGAAAACTCTTTTTAAAGAGGTCATTCCTTAGAAACACTTTCCTTTGGGGTCTCTGCTTCCTCTTGACACCTGCAGAAGTTATATCCATGTACCCTAACATCCTCCCACACATACCAAGAGAAAGGGGACAACTGATCCGAATGTATTACCCAGCAGCTAAGTAACAGGTATTGCAGTTTAAAACACCTCAGTCCAGGTTGTTCTGTGTTCCAAAGTTACAGGCTGGCTTCCAAAATAGTTTATTTCCATCTTTTCTTTAAACAGCATAGCTCACAATGCTACAATTGCATATGTGGACAGCAAGAAGATACAAACACCCCTTTCTGTAGCCATTTGCCAGAATTTCCCTGTTGTCACTGCCACCAAAGTATTCCAAAAGCCCAACAAATTTCTTCCCAGGGTTAAAGAATTTGGGTTGAGTGGGAAGGAGATTTCAAATCTGTCTTAGGGAGAAACCTTAGGAACTTCCTTAAAGAACGGATGCTAAAAGGCTATCGTGACCTTACTTCATATGAAACCCAGACTGGATCTTGACTTAAGTAGGAGTTAATGAGTTGAACAGTCTGACATGTTCATTTGATAGGGAGTGATGAAAGGCCAGCTGTCAGATTTAATTTGTTTGAAGATAAGCTGATTTATTGCTTACAAGTAATATGGTTGGCACAGGGCATGCATCTCGGTAATGCTATATTTCAAACACTATCACAGAAACATTCAATTCTGGTAGAGCACATTCACTGCTCAGAAAAACAAATCCAATTTCCAAAATGACATTTCAAGTTATCATTCTTTTCTGTATCTTCCCATGTGAAAAAAAAAAACAAAACTAAAACTTTTTTCTATTAATTTAATAGCCAAAACTAGGCCTGCAGCATGACTCAGAGTGTTATATTACTTTTTAACTAATATTGAATAAGGAGCTTTAAATGGGAAAAAGATTAAACAAATTGTCCTTACAGAATAACCAATGAAAGGATAATTTATAGTAGCAGCAGTCAACGGCTGCAGGATGACAAGGTATAGAAGAGCTGAGCAACAAGATAAGGGGCAGAAGATTGATAGTGGATACTAAAGTCAATCCAGACAAACAGAAAGGATAGATATAGCTACAAAGAAATTGGACAGTGTACAAAAGTCAAATTTATTGCCCTTTGGCTGAGGGAAAGTAGTAACCAAGGTAGAGGTTAAAAAGAGGAGGTTTGCAAGTTGTTTAATAGAAAAGAAAGAGTGAGGAGGTTGGGGCAGGGGTGGTCTACTGGAGAAGGCAGCAACAGGGAAATGAAGGCGACCAGCAACCACTGCCTTCCTGCTCCAAGGCCAGGTGGTTTTGAGATGTAGAAGCCTCCATAAAGAGTACTGCCAATGCAGTGCAGTACAAACACTAATGTCATGTGAACAGATTTGGGGTTTAATATCTAAAATGGGCATTCCAGAAAGACCAAAAGAGAGAAAGTAAATAAAATGAGACACCTTGGCTTCTCTTGCACCTGCAACTACTGCTCTATTTTCTGCCCTTCTCTATGTTCACAGGCAGGAAACAAGACTGTGTTCAGTCTTGGAATTCCCATCTCCACCTCCATGCCTACTCCACTTTTGGTCACGCCTCTCAATGTCCACTGAAATTACTTTTGCCAAACTCTCAAAGGATCTCTTCCTTGTCCTCACCAGTTCTCTACACATCACTGTATACTCTTAACTACATGTTGCGTCAAGGAAAAGTAGTGCAATGTTTCTAAACACCATTTAAGTGTTTCTGAAATGGGCTGTAGAAGATATAAAAATGAAATTGTATTTCATCAACTCTGATGATTTCATCAACTCAGCCTTTCATTTAAACAAAAGGACTCTCTGGCAGTATTTATTGTATAAGGGTTATTTAAACAATTCCAGGTATACAGATAACAATGCAATGGCATTTTGTCTTACTCAAGGGTATATACTAGAGAAAATGAAGGCAGTAAGTCTTCTTGTGAGGCAAGGATGGAAAGAAATCGCATGAGCCCCAGCAAAAAACAAAACATTTGCAGCCAACAGGAAGCTTAAGTTTCACATTTACCAAACTTTTGTAGAGATGATTTCTCAGGGAACAGGACTTGAATTGTTCTCATTTGGCTTGGGAAAAAAAAGGCTACAGTCCTGATATGAAGAGGAAATTCATCAGCTATTCAGAATACTAGCAGCATGAAATAAACATTTATTGTTTTTGAAACAGGAAAAGAGAAAAAGGGAGTTGTATTGTGTCCTAGGCATCACCATCAGAGCAATGAGAAAGCCTCCCACCAGGCTTCCCACAGCCACCACTTTCAGCTCTTAATGCCAACTCATGCCATACTTGTCCCTGCAGTGCCCAATTACCTCCACAGTTTGAAGTACTTGAGAGCTTCTCCTCCTGATAACTCACTGCCCTACCAAGAAAGGTTTCAGATACTTGATGGCCTAAATAAGTATTTCTTACAGCACAGGGCAGTAAGGTTTTTTTTCAGTCTTGAGGCAGGGTAATGTAGTGCCATCTGATCTCACTGCAGAAATGTCCTCTGTTGGCCACCCCTTGCTGAAAACCTGTCCTGCACACGCGCCTTTGCCTCTGAACAGCGTCTCTCATGGGAAACCACCACCCTCACTACACAGCCCCTTTCCAGAGATGCTTGGGTCAATTTTGTGATGAATTTTAAAACAGCTACAGTTTTAAAAGCTGCAAGCTGCATAAAGAAATACAGGTTTTTATCAACTCCTTTTGCTCTCATTACAAGAGCTGATGCAAAAGTGGAAAAGAAATTAAAAGTCACTACTGATGTTGAAGTTCTGCCAAGCATATTCTGAAGAATATTAATTGTCTCTGTGACTGAAACTGCACATCCAGGAAGACCACTCCTTCCTATCTGAAGTAACAACTACCTACTGAAAAGACTTCATTCACCTGTAAAATATAAGATGGAAATCTTGGGCGGGAGGGAAAGAAAACTCAAAAAGTCCTTTAATGTAGGTAAACATTTCTTCTGTATCTACTAAAACTCTGTGTTTTTCCTTATTTAAGTAGTATCAAATGACCACATTTTCCTACCAATGCTCATACAGGCGAAACACTCCAGGAATATAAACTCACTGGAATGGCTTTTCCTGCCTTACGCATTAGCATTTTTCCTGCATCCTATACTAGGATTCCTTTGTTGACCAAGCAATATTCCATATGATACTGTTGAGTTTGTCTATATTTGCAGCCAATTCTCTGTCTTCCTTGTTTATGATCTGTGTACTCCATGCTATACTCCCAATTATTTCCTTAAATATCTCAATCCTTAAGAACACTTGACATTCCCAATTTTTTTTAGTCTTGTGACCATTTTAAGTGTTTCTAATTTAATATCCTTTATGTCTGTAACAGACCTATGGCATCTTGTAAGCTGGTACATTTTGAATATTTTGGCAAAACAGCTCTGCCTCTTGAATCGTATTAAAAGGAAATTTTTTCTACTTTCTTTTACTACAGTTCTAATTCTAGTTGAAACTGCTGCCATTATCTCAATTAATCCAATGGATTAATAGGCCATCTTTTTTTGTTTAACTTTTAAACTGTTTACTACTTTGTTGTTTATCATTCTTTCAAATTGCCAGTTTATTTCAATGTCGTTTTTGAAAATGCAGCACATTACCAATTAAAAAAAATAACAGCACATTAATTTATCTCCAAATTTGTAAAGTTCTGTAATTTAGAATAAAATTCAAATGAAGTCAGTAAGACAATTTTTTTAGAAAACCCTAAAAATAAAGACCATTCTACTACCAGTGACATTAGTCTTTGCGTCACCACAAGCAATGTGACATCCTGCAAGATGCCACATAGTACATGGTGTGCCAAAATCAGATCGACCCTTCTGAAGCACACAGATGGAGCAAGTAGCCATCACACTTTGCACAGCCAACATACAATGAAATATCTCTTTGCTTCTTGGAACATAGGTTATCCTTTCCTAAATGCATACTACTGTATTTGAATTCCAGCTAACAGACCTGGGCAGGTATGCAATGTTATATTTATGAGTAGTGGGGTGGTTCACATACATCTTGTAACCCCTGAGAACTTAAAGAACAACAATGGCATTGCTGAACCCTGATCCTAAATTTCTGGATGGTTACCAGAAGTCCCTCTGCTGAAATGCAGTGTAAGATCCCAAGGACATATACACAAAAAAGTAGATTTAGTTTCATTTTTTAAATTTTTGAAATTAAATTTACATCTCTCATCATCCCATTGACATCTACAAATTTCTAAAGTCTTTGCGTTAGAACTGAACAGAAAAATCCTTTTACATTAGAGCATTAACCTTGTATTTCAAAAACATTCAGCTGCTGTCACTTGGAATGCCAGACAATTGGCATATCAGCATGATCCAGGGTAATAAAAAGCAATAGCTGAAATTAAGCCAAGCTCCATATGGTGGGCTGACCCTTGCTGGATGCCAGGTGCCCACCAAACTGCTCCATCACTCCCCTCCTCAGCTGGGCAAGGGAGAGAAAATATAAGGAGATGGGGACAGGGAGAGATCACTCATTGATTACTGTCACAGGCAAAATAGGCTTGACTTGGAGAAATTAGTTTCATTTATAACCAAGCAAACCAGAGTTGGATAATAAGAAATAAAACCAAATTATAAAACACCTTCCCCCTACACCTTCCTTCTTCCCAGGCTCAACTTTACTTTTTCTACCTCCTCCTCCCCCAGTAGCACAGAGGGACAGGAAATGGGTCTTCCAGTCAGTTCACCACTCGTTGTCTCCTCTGCACCTTCCTCCTCGGGGTGAGGACTCCTCACACTCTTCTCCTGCTCCGGGGTGAGATCCCTCTCATGGGAGACAGTCCTCCATGAACTTCTCCGATGTAGGTTCTTATGGCCTGCTCCAGCATGGGTCACTTCCACAGAGTGCAGTCCTTCAGAAAAAGGCTGCTCCAGTGCGGATCCCAATGGGTCTCAAGTCCTGCCAGCAAACCTGCTCCAGCGGGGGCTCCTCTCTCCATGGGGCCACAGGTCCCGCCAGGAGCCTACTCCAGTGCAGACTGCCCACTGGCCTCCTTCGTGTATCCACCTGCTCTGGCGTGGGGTTTTGCACTGGTGCAGGTGGATCTCTGCTCTGCCATGGACCTCCATGGGCGGCAGGGGTTCAGCCTGCCATACCATGGGCTGCACCACAGGCTGCAGAGGAATCTCTGCTCCAGCACATAGAGCATCTTCTTCCCCTCCTTCCTCTGACCTCAATGTTCCCTTCACATATTCCCACTCCTCTCTCCGGATGAAGTTTTTCTGTGCCCTTTGCCCGTCTCCTCCACTCCGTCTTCTTAACTCTGTTGTCCAAAGGCACTACCATCACTGCTGAGGGGCTCAGCCTTGGCCAGTGGCAGGTCCATCTTGGAGCCTGCTGGCATTGGCTTTGTAGGACATAGGGGAAGCTTCTGGCAGCATTTTACAAAATCCACTCCTGTATCCCCTGGTTACCAAACACGCAGAAACCAAATACACTCCAACACCATATCATTAACCTGCTGCTGTGTCTGCAACCACATGCACAGCAAAGCATTTAAATTGAGTTGGCACACATTTCAAGACCTTTCCCCAATAATGCAGGCAAGCAATTATTCTAGTTGCATTTCTGTTTCTTAGATGTTAGGCCATAATTAACTATCTTACAGCTAAAAAGTGGACGTCACAAAGACTTCTACCTGGAGGCAGAAACTGAGATTGAAGAGATCAGTACAAAGCTGAGAAGTAAAATTAACCAGATGAAGAATGGTGATTATGCAACAAGCACATTATACTGCAGCATTTAATTTACTTCTAGAGGAAAGAAATACGCAGGAAGCAAAAATGATATTTTGTTTGGATCTTCTTTATTAAGGAAAACAAGGCTAGGTAACTCAGATCAACCCAGTAAAATCAGATTTAAAAAAACCCACTTCATTTAACATTTAGATTTATATATTCCATGTGCTTGACTGTGGCACTTGAGCTCATCAGAGCTTCAGACAAGAGAAAAGCCTATGAACACAGGCATTGATGACAGCACTGAAACTATGATAGGTGGCAGCTGTCATAGTGACATTCCAGTGCTTATTTTACTCTGGATTTTTACATATTAGGACAAATTGCAGAGAATTTTTTTAATTCCAGAGATTATGACACTCAACAGCAACTATCAGCTAACTGCTTTTAAATGTGATTTTATTTGGTTCCAGAGAGAAAAATTAAAATTTCCTGAAGTTTAGGTTTGTAGACCTCATTAAGATGATGGAAAACAGCAAC
Organism: Atrichornis clamosus; assembly: GCA_013400975.1. NCBI lineage: Eukaryota > Metazoa > Chordata > Aves > Passeriformes > Menuridae > Atrichornis > Atrichornis clamosus. Next base: position 315,220 of record WBMZ01011753.1, read on the forward strand.
TTTAATGGACAGCCTTAACAAAATCCTGTAAAACTGATACTTGGAATAATGACCATGACATCTGCATAATTTTGGATATAAGATGCAGATGTCATATTTTAGCAAAAATGGTGTGATCAACTCTCTGCAATTCAAACTATGAGGAAAGTCCTTGTGATACTCAACACATTTCAAAACCACATGTCAGAACAGAACCTAGTTAACTAACTGGAAAAAAAGCAGGCGTTTTAGACAGCAATTACAATTCACAACAGGTTTTTATTTTATTCTAACTTCTAGTTTAGCCCATGGCTTTTGTTATGGAAGGATTTCCACGGACAGCACTGCAGTTCCTGAACCAGCCCTGAACTAATATGTTCTGTCTCACTCCAGACACCCCTGGAGAAAGCACTTGGAGTAGTTCACTTCAGTAAGGAGCTAACATGAGCACTATAAAAAGCAGTCCTAAATAATCTATCTCCATTAAAAATGGAATTTGGTCAGAGGACAGCATTCCTAAATATGACTTGAGAACAATTTGCATCCATTTCACATATCAGTTCAGGGGGGAAAAAAAAAAAAATCTAAAACATCTAGAAGAAAAGGAAAAAGAAAAAGCCCAAACCTAGCACTGCACTGAACCTGAAAAATCCATGCAACCATTGTTTTTATATTATGACAGTACTTTAAATTCTGATCGAAATATATAGGGCAGGTCCCAGTCTGTAAAGCTTACATTTTATATACACAATATTTTACTTAGGAAACAGAAAGACAGATGAACTTATTTGTTGAGGAATTATGTGCCAGATAGTTTCCCATATTTTGCCCAGTCCAGTGCTCTATCTACCGCACTACTTTCCGGAAGCAGACACGTTTTATGGGAAACGTCTTTTGATCTTGTAAGGCGTGTGGAAAACTGAAAACAAAACAAGACCAGGACTCATAGTGCTATTTTTCATTAAAGCCAGGAAGTTATTTTCACCTTCCATGGACTGACTTATCAATGCTCCACAGAACATGAATGAATACTTCTTGAAGCAGTAAACTGAAATAATCAATAGCTTAATAAAAGTACTTTCTGTGTTTCTAGAATGAACATCAAGATGTGTCAAAGAACAGATGAAGCCACCTAAGCTTTCACCTATCTCAGAACCAACTCAAGCCCTTCCATAGACTGAGGATTAGTAATAAGAAGCCCTGTCTCCCAAAGAAGGCAACCAATGCAAACATGCTACTCTCATACATAACTTTTGGAATGTCTTAGAAAATTAATATAAACAATTTTTATTTGGCTAACAGCACCAAGAAGGCTTAGCTCATGCCTTACTCCAAACTTGTCTACATTCAAAAAAATCCTGCAAAAGCACTAGGACCTATGAAAAGATGTGGAGGATGACATTTATGTTGAGGAAAACTGTAAAACTGGGGGCAGATAAAAAAAATAAAGACAGATGGGAGTCAGGAATGGTTAATTTTTTTTTTAATCAATTCAGAGGCAAATAATTTTATTTTACAAAACTTTTTATTCATTGCCTGTTACAATTTCTACTTCAAGGGTGCTGGTATTGAAACAGCCCTGTAGAGAAAATAATCTAGTTTCTCAACATAGCTGCTGGTATAGAATCTTCTTCTAGTGACCCCAATTCATATAATCCAAGAATCTTTAAAATCTTGAAACCAATCATACACCAGGCTTAGCTTTAATTTAATCTTGGCCCGATCTGAACTTCTGACTTCTGAAATCCAAACTAAACTGTTTTAGACTTCATTAGTCCTATGTCCAATTCCTTAAGAACTTACCACCTTGGAGACAAATCCTCTGCACACAGAAAGATCACAAAGGTGAAGGTCTTTGGCTTGGATTACTGTGCTGTCTCAAAGAGAAAGCCACATTAAAGGCCTTCTTCCAATTTCCTTATTCCCCTATTACCTGCTCACTTCCTCTTAAAGCTTGTCAGCAACTTTGCACAGAATACTTCCTATTCTGTCTCTCCCTCAAGCTTTCTTTCTTTGATCTTTCATTACATGTGTCTCGTCCTTCCGATGTTACTCAAATAACCCCCTCAGATCCTGGTTTCCAACAATCTGGGGAAGTTTTAAGGCAAGATTCCTTTTAGAATTAACCACCCTGAGTTCCATATACTATTTATATTTCTCTCTAATTAATGCTGGGGCATTAAAGTTGAAGTTTGTGTTTAAATACAGTATCACTGTATACAGCCTCTTTCAAATGCTACAAAACTCGCCGTATGTAACTTTCTAAAGCATTTTATATTTTTTTATACTCTTCCAAAAAATATTAATTATCAATACAACCTTCCCTCCTCCACATCTCTGCCTCCTACAATAAGCGAAACATCCTTTTTCATTGGAACTTCCACTAGTAATTACTCTCTAATAGCACCTTCAAAATCAATTAAAATGCTTAGCTCCTAGGAAGAAGTCTTAAAAAAATCCTAAAAGCTATACTAGTAGCCTACAACTTATGGCTTCTTGAAAGATACTATTATTTCTGTTGGTCTCAAGTTATGTTTTTTCTAGGATAGTCAACAGTGACCACATAGGTCTGTGATACAAATAGGTATCACATGACAAGGTAAAAATAAAACGGTCTGTTAGCAGACATCTTTCATACATTTGAACAAGTAAGGGTCTACCAGGACTTTTCTATTTCCACTGTCAGCACAAGAGACTATGCGTGAATTTGAAGATATCAAAGCCCTAAAACACGTCTTCAAACAGGTAGAGAGGGGCAGCTTGTGATCAACTGCTGCAACCCACTGAGTAACTCAGGGTGCAGCCATACTCCACTTTTACAGCTCTAACTGCAGCAGTTCTAAAGTCTAAAAGACAATCTTAAATGACAGAAGTAATACCTAGAAAAAAATAATCCACAGAGTTCTCAAAACAATTACAAAAATGTGACAGGCTGTTGGGATTTTTTAAAACAGAAAATGAAATGCAGTGAATTTAGACAAAAAGATGCTGTAGTAATGACTACTGTGCAATTTAAATTTAGGTAATATCACTAACCCCAAATCCTCACCCCTGGATGAGGATTTGGGAACTATGTTTGGCAGATATTTATTAAACTAGTCCATCAAATATGAGATCTGTAAGGCTTTTGCAAAATGCGACCCTCCTTAGCATCTTGTCTAAGCACTATATACATAAATGACTTATGTTTTTTTGCCAAGAAAAGACTCTGAATATCAGCTTGAAAAGCAGGCGCTGCCAGTGCAGAGAGCTGCAGCAGAGCTAATCTGCAGCCGTGTCTACTCTAGCTTACAAGAACATGAAGAAGTGCGAAGAACTAACACAGAGCTTCAGTTCTGCTTCAAAGCACTTTTAATTCTAATTATTCTGTAGCAATACTGCCTTTATTTCTACTCTGTTCAAAACACTGCCACTTGTGTCATTGAAGAACAGTTATATCTTCAGTTTAGGTGCCATTCCCCGTCCCGTACACCTCCAAAAGTCTTGTCACAGAAAATTCCTACGTTTGGTCTAAACTCAGAATACCAGTCTCTTCAAAACCTACACGTCTTCAAAGAAAAGTAGGAACCTGTTTTGGTTATGAGAGTTGGAAAGAATACTCTTTGACTCTTTTACTCTTTGACAAGCTAAACTGTGCAGATCTTTAGATGTCTCCCCAAAGCCACAGTCTTATTTTCCAAAAGACTGCATTTAATCACTGCAACATGTTAATAAATCAACGGTAGCAGGCACTTGGCATGTAAGTCTGGAGGAATACTCTCTTGTACAGCACTTTACACTATCGCTCCATATGCCTTCCTTTAAAAAACTGCCCAACAGCCATCTTCCCAAGACTCCAAAAATCTAAACCTTGCAACCTGGCACAGTTTCTAAGATTTAAGAGCAGCCTCATCCAGAAAGAAATACCACTACTAAATGTATATGAAAAATCATATCAGCAGAAGTTTAACCTATCAAAGACCTTCCCAACCTATCAACGCTGGGAAGTTCAGCAAAACAATGCAAAGGTGGTGTAGGAATAGCCCAACACTCAATACATGTAGGAGGAAGATGTGAATCATATTATTGCAAAGCAAAATCAATATGCAAATAGGCATCTTTTAATGGGAAAAAAACCCAACCAAACAAAACTAGGATAATACACCAGAAAATCCTTGCTTTTTAATCAAAAGTTACATCTTTATTTCTAAGTGATTCTGTTCAACCTGGTTAACTAAAACTCAGCCACTGGGTAGTCCAGCCTAATACTTTTGTCTTTTCATTTTTTTTTAAGCTTGCTGAACCAAAGTATTAAGATGTAGCCTGAAACCTAAATAACGGAGTCTTCATAACTACACAGGAAACAAGTCACCATATGGTTCCCTTACTAGACAGGCAAGGGTGGTTTAAAGAATGTCAAAGTCCTCAATAGCAGCTTTTTATTATAATAAAGTCACTTGATCTGAAATTATTGACCAACCATTCTTGAAGATTGTCCCTAAACACTGACAATTCTCAGCTTCAGTGCCATAATCCTGTTCCTTCTGTGGCCTGGAGAAGAGTACAGCGAGCAGCTGCTTTAATGTTTGGTGATATTAGGGCTTCCCAGTAGATATGGTAAAATGTGCAAGCAGAAATGTCAACAATAGAGTAGGAAAAAGAAAAACTTTTATTTTCAGAGAAGGCTTCAACAAAGAGAAACAGAGGCTTCTGTCACTTGAATGACCCTTCAAATGGGATAAATAGTATGATTCTGGCACTGTTCAGTGGCAAAAGTTTTTGAGGAAGCTGTTCTGGTATGGATTTTGTTTCATTGGACAACATGACTAGACAGGGTCAACTACAATGGTTATGTGCCAGAATAGAATGGTAGCGTGGTTTGAATTCATGCTATAAAGTCCGAGTTGTTCATTTTCACTTGTATTGGACTGGTTAAATCTCATGCCTAATACTTCTTTAAACTCCCCGAACAGCTCTCCTTCACCTAGCAGAAAGCTGTTGCTGACTGTTGCCTTGTAACCACAATTATAACCAAACCTCAGGGCACAGCACAGCTGCAGGTACACGGCTGTGCCATGCTCACTGTGCCTCGCCCAGGTCATGGGAGGGTTGGGTTAAGTCCTGAGTTTTAACAGCCAAAAGAATATAAGGAATGTATTTTTCAGTGAGTAAACTTAACGGGCACAACTCCGAATACATCTGCTGAGGATGACTGCTGAAGCAGTGCCTTCAGCAAAAACACACCACAAAAGGAGCACCAAGTGATTGCATTTCTCTCTCTGTCTCCATCACAAAAGTCTAGTGGTGAGTGTGCTGCTCCTCTGCCTATCCTACAGCTCCAAACAGGGCTGTGCTGATCCACTTCCTTAGCATCACTTACTTAATTCTTGACAAAACACATTGGTGTATTTTATTTTCAGGAAAATTCATTATATTAATGTGCAATTCCTAAGCAAAGGTGCCAGTGACCTTAATTAATTTGGTAAAAGGCTGAAAAAAGAGGTGCAAAACACACAGCAAAATGCTCACCTGTCATATTAGTTTTGCAATCCAACAACTTTGCAACAGAATGATTCTTTTTGCATCATAAAGCGACACTCACTAAATACCCAAAATCCACTTCTGTTATGCATGCAAAAATTAATTCCTACTGTAACAAGTGGATTTTAACTCAGTATTTTGTGCTCTTGTATAAAATAGTCTGAAAAAAACCTGGAACTTCTCTCATTGGGAAATGAGAATTTGGTTTAATTAAAACATTTTTTTAAAACATAGGCGTTTCATCAATATTTTAAACAAAAACAGTAGCAATGTTTTGAAGTGTTCCATCCACAATTGAGATTGATATTTTGTCCCAATTAAGTACAAAACTCTGACATATCAAAATCTCCCACAGAATGAATATTCCATGTGAACTGTTACAGGCTTGAAGCTTATTCTTGACAAATATGAACTAGAAAAGTTTTGAAAAAAATCACAACAAAAATAGTAATTTAAAATCTCCACTTCTTCAACAGTAATTTTATTGTCCTTGAAATTAAAAATGTCCACAGCCCATTTGCAACAAAACTAAAATATCTTGAAAGAAAATCCACAAAAACACATATTTTTTTAAAGCACTGACTCTTCAGTTTTGTATATATGTAAGCAGGATTATTCAGTGAAACTACGGAACCACCCTGAACCATGAGGTTACAGAAGCTGAGGGGATGAACAGGGCCAAGAACTTACACAGGTATGTAATCTTGCAAAGCATGTAAAGAAATTCACAATAATAAAATTCTCTTGAAGTTTATAACTTTCTAAACATTTCAAATGTCCACGTATAACTCCAGGAAGTCTGAACCTTGTGAAATACACCGTATTTTCCATTAGCAAACATTTGTGTAGCAAACTGATACAGGAAGATTTTAAAACCACCTTTCTATGTACACTTGTGACAGAAGCAAAGATAACACAGTCTAATCATTTCTGATCTACAGAAATTCTTGTAGAACTTGATCTGTTCGGAAGAAGGTGTTCCTCTAGTGGTTGCAAGCAAATGTCCAATTTTGTTTATCCCTATCTGTAGCTAACTGGGACATGTTTTCCTTGAGGAACTTCCCTTTAGTAATTGGTTTTCTCAAATATATATTTGGTACAACACAACACACATATCAGAACCATCCCTCAGATCTGTGCTCCTGACTACTTGTCACAATGCTCTGTAACTGAATAGTCACCAGCTGTTCATGCCTTTTGGCTTGAGCAGAGAGGTGGATAAGAGCAGCAAACTTTGTCAATAGCATTGTGCAGCAATATCCAGAGCTAGGGAGCAGCAAATAGCTTAGTTGGACAAAGAATTGGAGGTTTGCACTCCTCCTTTGTGCTAAGTGTGCTGCTAGCCAGCAGGAATTTCTGCCTAGCTGACAAAGACCTAATCAAGCCAAACTACTGGAAGTTACAGCTGGATAAATCCAGATCAAAATGTGCACCTATTTCTCAACAAAGGAAAATACTAAGATGCTTGTAGCAACTACCAAGGGTTATGGCAGATTTTTCAATCACTGGGAACTTCCTAGAAATCAGTGTTTATGCTACAGTGGATGCTATTCAAGTATAGCTACAACACTGGGAGCCAAAATGAGAACAGTAAACCCCTTTGTTCTGCTTTACGTAGCAGATTGGGGTAGGTGACCACAGCAGATCATTCTGGTCTTTTCATCTCTGCACCCATGGATAACTTCCCCTCATTTTCACTCTAACAGATGACCATTTTGTTCTGCCATGGAGAAAATCCTCCTATTGGTTCAAAAGGCACTGAAAATAGTACTTATTTTGTACTTCACTGCCTTTTTGAACTAAAGCCGTTACAGTAACTGCTCACCAGCTCAACAGCTTTAGGATGCTTATGTGCCTTATTCTATTCCCTCAAGAAAGTAGCCCTAGTTAGTTCAGAACACAACCTACTTGACTGAGAAATACAGGTCCAGCAAAAGCACCATCAGCAAGTATTGCACCTTCCACAGCACTATGTGCTGTGCTTACAATGTGCTGCTCTGCTATTACCCAGTCTTCCCTTTCCAACAGGAAGACAGTACCAAGACAAAACCTCACCACAACAATGCCTTTAAAAAATGGCCACCATCTCTTCATTATTCATTTTTTAGCCTCCTAGTAAACAGATCTAATCAGAAGTACATTGTTTTCAGCAGCAAATACCATGTTTCATTTTTATATTCATTCCCATCACTCCCCTTTGGTTAATCTCTGCATTAAAATGACATACTGCTGGCTCAGAGGAAATCCTGAATTCTCTGCAGATGTTGGAAAGGGTAGAAGTTAGTCCTTTATGTTTTGCCACTATTTTAAGGATATTGTTGGGAAATGTCTTCCCATAGATTTAAGCACATCTGTATGCTGACATGAGCAGTTGCCTTGGAAACTAAACTGCTCAAAATGTAATAAGGACAGAAGACATGTCAGCCAACAGCTTCAGAATTGTTCTCATCATTAAACTACACCACTTGCCAATCTGCAGTGTTCTAGGAACTGCTGTTAAGTAATTCTATCAATTTGTCTTTGTAAAAAAAGAAAGTTCCTTACAGTAGGGTGGCTTCTGCCGTTTGTGCATTTATGGGGTTTCAGGTGGGGGTTTTTGATTTAGGTGGGGGGGTTAGATTTAGGAGGGAATTAGCAAAGCCCTTGTTATAGCCAGTCATTGAGCACTCTGGTATCTGCAACAGGGTAAAACCATGCAGTACTGGCTTTTACACTCCTTATTCATGCAAGATGGAGCCACTTCCTTCACTTAAGCATTTCAGTGTTGCCGACTGCAGTTCATGTTCACACACTCGTGACCAAATGACAGCTGCTGAAGGAAACAACTTCCAGATTCGTGCATGCAAAATAAAAAAATTTTAAAAGGATTACTTGTCAGGTTCATGGTCTTTCTCATTCAGCTGTAGAAGCTGTACAGTATTCACTAAAAAAATATTAGCATTCAGATGATCATACAAAACACACCACACTGGCAAACCAGTCATATTTGTAATATCATTGTGGTTTATTTCAGCATGGAGACAATATCATACAGACAGGCACTCATATACAAGACTAACTCATGAAAAGTCATTCCTCTGACTGATGTAAAATCCTTGCAATATTATGTATTTTTCATTATCTGTGATACATCAAATATGCCCTCAGTTTTGAATAAGGGATGCAAAATCCCACATTAGCATGGAAGAGAAGAATTTTCAAAAGCTTTCCAGGTCATCTTTGCTACAAGACATCTTCTGCATGAAAATAAAGTAAAAAATTGCCTTCTTAAAAATGTCTGTTTAAGGAGGTTTTGCCTTAAATTCAGAAGCAGTGCTTGTGCCCTTTTTTCAAACACATCCCATAGACCCTCAGGCAAGGCAAAGGGGACAATGGAGAAGAAAATTTTATCTTAGGAAATAATAACCAATATACCGTGATACCATCAGTAGCAGGTGGATGTCACGAGGGTTCACGGAAATAAGTATCCATGTTCTTTCTTTTACTGCTCTTAAGTATTCTTTGTGTAAGTCTATAGTTTAGATGTCACGCTTCTAATAAGAATTGTCTTACCAATATGCCTCTCAAAGACAATTTCTTGTGCCTTCATGTCTTTGTAAGTACCACCTTGCACCCCTACAGTTTTGGGGGAATCTAGAACAAGCCTAACTGTAAGACTTGCTTAGTTGTCACCGGTGACCGATTAACAGTTCAAAACAGCAACTTGCTTCCAAATCAACATTCTTTATTCCCCCCAAAATCGCTCAAAAAGTGGAGGAGAAAAGGTTAAGCACATAATGCTTGGAGCTTGCTTCCAGCTCATCGCCTTTCTTAGGGCTTAGATGACCCTGGATATCCCAGACAACCAGCAGAGCCCCTTGTCTTAATCCACAATACTGCTCTTTGAAAGCAGCTCTCCATTCCTCCCCTTTTACTAACTGCTCTGTCTTAGAAATATTCTCTTGAAATTATTTATGTAGTTTAATTCACTAATTATTTCCTACTATGTTCCAAACAGTCCTCTTATCTCCCTATAATCAGTCAAAATAATAGTGTAATTGTCACAATTAATAGTTCTCACGCACATTTTTCCTCTTTTGTTTTTAATACTTTCAGATCCCTAAAGTCAGTCTGTGACAAGAGACTCATCTGTGATGAAGACGTAGAGTGATGAGTCAAGTATGTGCATATGAGATGCCTGGATCATGATAACTGATTCTGTATGAGCTTCCTTCTATCTTTCCTGGCCTCCAGCATGGCTTCAAGCTCTACCTCAGAGGATGCAGAAGCATCAGGGTAAATTTACCTCCAGACCTTTCAGCCCAGAGCTCTCTGTGCAATTATTCACATAGAGCTGACAAGCTTTAGGAAGTTATTTCCTCGTACCCTTGTATTAACCTCCAAACGGTCTTTGTCACAAGCTAGGCAGCAGCAAGAGACATGTTTGGGGAAATCACAATCTGCCATCTTGATTGTGTGTACAGTATGGATGAAACCTTTTCAGAAATGTGCTGGTGTTAGGGAGATTGCTATAAGATCTGAATGCAGATAACTGCATTTCTTCATGCAGGTGGTGCAGATTAATTACCCAAGCAGATTGATATAGAAGCTATACAGTCTCCAAGGCTTGCACTCAACAAAGAAAAGGAGATTGTACAATCAGGTGATAGTCTGCGGGCCCAGTGGACTCTGAAAGTTCTTGTTCATGTCAAATACTATTTTGTAGACAACTAATGCATGAGCTTGGTTTGATCATCATTACAAAATTTCTCTCTGCAGCACCAGGAAGACAGAGAGAGCACTGACAAACTGCTCAGGGTCTTTGAGTCTTTGTACCAGTTTTGCAGTTTGTTGTAATGTCGAGAGAAAACTCACCTCTTTACTTCAAAAATAGCGAGACTAAGATTTCTGGATGAAGCTAAAGATTGTGACTTAAAAAGTGACTTAAGAGTATGCAGTGAGCCAGCATTGTATTTGTACCTCTGACTACAGAGATGCCTTGTTCTCTCCCTCCCCAGCTCTCCTACTCCCTGAACAGAACAAAAAGCCTGCCACCAAAAAGACAGAAATAAGACTCACACTACTCAGTGTTAGAGGATCAATATGACATTTTAAGCATTCAGTTCCTATAGAGCTTAAACAAAAACACAACCATAGTTTTTAAGATTTGCTTAATATTTTCTCTACTTATATGACCTCACAGGAGAGGGTGGGGCTGAGTATTCTGGGGTTCAGCCAGGTTATTCTTGCAGAACGAAAAAATTGGAAGTTAAAAGACTACTCTGTGATTTCTAAAATAAATAAATAAGTCAAGAAAGGTTTCAGCTTGTTGTCTGAAGACAGACTAAAGTTAATGGACGACAGCAAACCTGAAAGGGCAATTCATTGCATCAGTCGTATCAGATTATTTCAAGAGGAACTGAATTGTCCTGTGGAAATATCTACGTATCTCTAAACAATTAGCTTAGACTAGACACTGAATTTCAGACAGTTAGTGCTAGATGGAATGAATTACCCTTCCTTTATTCTCTTCTACCTCTGTACCTCCCTTTGCCTGCTGGAACATAAGGGAAGTAAGTTCCTTTTCACAATTCATGAAGGGCTGATACAGTTGTACACTACGCAGAATCTCAAGTTTCTCATTTATTAACCCCTGTGAGTCTCTAGCCTATACGGAAGCAGTAGACTACAGGTATAGATGGTTTTCATAAAACAATAATCCCAAAGCATAAAATCCCAGAAACTGAGTTTTTCATATGTTCATAGAATATTAACTTACAGGTGTTTTCCCCTACCTCCAAACATCACAAAGGAAAGAAAAAAAAAAACATACCAAAGACTTCAAATGGAAGCACCTCTTCAAAGACTGTCAATCAGTGAAGCAAGCCTTTTCAAATGAGGCACAGCAGGTAGTTGTGACAAGCAAAACTTCAATCTATAGGATTTTCCATGGGAAAACATTTAATTTCAGCAAAAACACAGAAAATTTATATACCTACATCAAAGCCTGGCTATCTAATAAATTCTTTGCTGAAGTTTTATTACTAATCAATATACAAATATGTATCTACCAATTAATAGAGACTAAAAGTCATACATCAACTTTGAAAGAATTCTGTGGCCCTAACTGCTCTTTCTATTGGATTTTGATCAAAGTATCTTAAAATGTCTTACACTCCCCTTACAGCCTTATCTAAATTTTGCATATTAAAAAAATTCACATGACAGGTCTTCAGTTTAGGAGAAAACAATGTCATTGAGCAATTTCCTACAGGTTCTACTTCTTGCTTTTACCCACACTGAAGCCTTTTCTTACCCTTTCACTAAGTTTTGCAGTGAATTTGCGTTCCTGTCTAATCATGGGTCCAATAAACCACGGTACTGACACTGTCGTCCGATTTCTCTGTGAAAAGCCAATAGAGTCTTAAGATAGTAATGGCTTTTCACAGCCTGCATGGCACACTGACTAATGGACCTGGGCTTTGGAAAAAGAAATGCTTCCAATGACACAGAAAGAAAGGTTACAAGACTGGGGATGCATTTTAAAATATACTCACTCCATGAGAAACTCAGGACAGGGAAAATAGCTTGTTCAGATTAGTTCAGAAGTAGAAATACAGGGAGAAATCTCCTCATCAACCTCACATGTTGTGCACAGGCAACAGCAAAAGAGTTTGTTTGAGGACTGCAGATCATGCAACCTGTGTTTAAGCAGAATACATGCAATATACTGATTATAACAAATAGGATGAGAGTTGTGACACCGTTACCAACTGGTCCTTCAAGTAGAATTACAACTGTGTGGTGAATATTTCAGCTTTGCACCACTCCTGGCAGCAGATAAAATATTCTAAGATGGTACTAGACATCCTGTGTTCAAAATTACCAGCCTCAGAAATTATGATAACCACATCTTAGTTTTACTAAGTATCTCATAGAATCATAGAATCTTTAAAATTGGAAAAGACCCTTAAGATCATCAAGTCCAACCACCAAGCTAGAAGTGCCACCACCAATATTTTCTTTAGTGCTCAAAGTTACGAACAGGTACAAAGCAGAAGGATGGAGAAGAGCTGTAAAATCTGACATAACACCCAAAGTTTTGCTTGATGCCACCCCAGAGCGAGGTCAGCCTGGGCAGGCAGCACACTTACACTGGGAACATTGCACATCCTTGTGCAAGGCTCATCCAGCTGACAGCTGGCTGGCAATCAGCAGTGAGCCCCATCCTGTTCCTGTTGAGCTTTTCAAATGACATTTATTCCAAGAATTGCTGTTTCCACAGCATAATCTTGGATGGAAGTGTGTGTCTTTTACAGTATGACTGCAGAATAACATTATGTTTCTACGAAACATCTTCAGCATTCACACAAATTCTCAGCAACGAGCAGTGCTGTGGTCTCTTATGGATGCTGCCATTTCAGGTCCTGGTGGAACTAATCCCTTAGTGATGCAAGAAGCTCCAGACCAAATACACGATTCAAGTTCTTGCCAGCGAAAGCCTCCCACCGACTGATTGGAGACCTTTATTACTTCTTACTCTACAGCAGAAAATCGAACTTGAGAAGTAGGCATAGTTCTTCCCTCCTTCTGGAAGGAAGAGGATCTTTTTGGCTACAGAAGGTGGGAAAGGGAAATATTAGCAAAAGTACTGAGCAACAGTGAACTGAGGCTGTGTAAACTGAACTGTGCCTGGAAAGATACCCAGTGGAGACGGATCTGGTCAACCGCAGCTGAACATGACGCAGCATGTGCCCAGGTGGCCAAAAAGGCCAATGGCATCCTGGCCTGTACCAGCAATAGTGTGGCCAGGAGGACCAAGACAGTGGTCATCATAAAGCTCTTCATGGACAACTTACAGAAATACCATCTTTACAGAATTCTCAAGAGCTGTGCTGGGCTTCCAGTACCTCAGGACCAGCTAAGCTTGACTTCAGTGCATTTTCAGAAAGCTCTTAGTAGGCAGATAAAAACTGTGAATAGAGAGGTAATCTCAGGTGTACTCAAGAAAAGCAAAACCTTGGACAAGACTAATGAGGCATTTATCTTCCAGAGTGGAAAGACTGTATGATGTCTCTACAGTAGTACAATAGATCTCTCAGTAACAGGGTCTGAAATGACTAAATGTACTCAATGGAATATCTGAGCAATTAACAGGAAACATGAAGAACCGGGGAGGCAGGGAGGGCTGTACCTTAAGTACCACCTCTGCCAATCTGAAATGCTTCCCCCAAAGCATTTATCCACAAGTCAAGCCCTTTCTGTAAGAGAAGATAAACAAAAGAGTACTTCTGTTTAACCATCAAAGGTAGTAGACAAGCAATATTTTAACGATTAAAGGAAGTATTTCCCTTTGCTCCAGGAGGTGCTCTAACCATCAGGTCAATCTCTTTTGTGCAGCAGCACTTAACTCCATAATTAAGCTGTTTCACTTTGCAAAGTACAGCACAGACACTATCAGTTTAGAAAGCCAGCTAACATGAAGGACCATAATTTTCTAGTCCGGATGTGGAGGCTGCAAGGCCGATCACTTTGACCACACCTGCCCCTTGGAGGGAAGCCTCCTAGTTCACCTCCCTGGTTAGGGTGAGGAAAAGTGCCTCTCCCAGGATCCTTTGCCTGCTTCTGCAAATGTACCCCAGTTCAGTTCTCTTATTGCCCCGTTGGCCTCCCTGCCCTTTTCTCCCTTATATGTGTTCCTTGCCAGAACCTTCTCCTCTCCCTGTTCCTCCATTTGCCCTTACCTTGTAGTCCCTCCCTCGGTGTTCCTTCATTGATCCCCTGGCCCTCACATCACCTCTGTACTGCCCCTGCACCCTCACCCCATTGGCCCTGATGCTCTCTCCACCCCCGTATTTCACCTTGAGCCCTGCTTGCTCGCCCTATCTTCGCCTCTGGAC
>WBMZ01011753.1:329731-393473 GCA_013400975.1 Atrichornis clamosus
GAGAGTGTGGGGAAGTGGCCTCCAGAGCGATCCTGACCGAGCCGGGGACGCTTTCAGAAGGTTGCGGCTCCTGACCACCTTGCCCCCGCCGCAACATCCAGATATTAGCACACTCAAGAGCAAAGAACACCTAAATAAAACCGTGTCATTTTTTTGTTACCAGCTTAGAGTTTGGTATGATGGTGGCACTCTGGTCATACACAGAAAGGCAAATCATCTATTCTGAGTGACAACTAGGTTGAAAAACTGAAGATCGGGTGGTTTTTGGGGTTTTTTTTTTCCCTTTAGTTGTCCATCAGTTTTCAGGCAAGTATCTAATTTTTCACACTTGCAACTGATGATTCATTCATAAAACCACAAAGAGAAAACCAGCAGCATCACAGGCTGCATTATGTAATTACACATATGTTCACCCCAGAAGTCCCCCTGCCCTTGGAGTCCTCACCCTCTGATTCACCACACATCTTATGCCCACCACAAGCTTACTCATATGGACCCCACAGGACAACTTCATCTCTTCTTTTTCCTTTAACTCTACTGAGCAGTTCTTGAAATTAACTGTCAGCTTAAAACTCTTATGTTATAATAAGGGGTTGGTAACAAAGCACCTGGAAGTGCTCAGCCATCAGTATCAAGTCTGCAACATTTGTCATCCATGCAACACACCGTAAATTCAGTTTTACTTTATTCTAGGCAAGGTAAAGAGCTGATAAAAGGCAGATACAAGAGCATTGACTCATACTGGAGTACTGCTTAAAATGCTGAATTTTAAAAAAAAGGGCATCTAAGACATCTCAAAGACTGATATCTTTTAAAAACAAATGAGGATGGAAAAGGCAGCTATTTTTAAAACTACTGGCAAAGAGAAAATCCTGTTAGTAATTCACTTCCTGGCAGAAACCTAAAAGAGATGAATGAAGAGAAAGTGAATAATTCTCTCCAGTCTTACTAATGGCAAGGTAATACAACTTACTGCAAGACACTAGTAAATTTTTTTGAGGTATGACAATAACTTTTTTCCACAAAGTTTAGTGCAAGCTAATCACTGGTATTTCAGGTATAGACACATATGTGATCCAGGAATGCAACAGTACTCCCCCACACACGTCTCTTCCTATTCCTCCTCCTCTCCTATTTTGCAATGCAGTCTCCAGCAGAGACCAGCTCTTCACTGTGGTAATAGCCATAATGCAGAACAAGACTTCTCAGCATAAACTAACTTACTTAGTTCAAAAGGTAGGTTAAATACTCACAGTTGCTGGTACTGTATTTATTTTTTATGTACAGAACTATTCTACATCCACTGTCTTTCTTTAAGTCTCAACTGCCTGATGCCATGAAGGGGCCAGCTTTAGCGAGAGCACACAGTTACTGATAATGCCCTTTGACCAGAGGTATCAGTGGTAAGACACTGAAATGTCTCACAGTTAAAAGGCTTCACCTGCATCTAAATGTGACAGTAATGGCCAACACAAGTGATGGTCTATAATGTCCTGTAAGAAAGGTCAACCTGACATTGAAAATATCTTACAACAGTACTGGATGTTAGACTGAGATGGGCGGTTCACACAAATTGCTACTAATTGAGAGCTTCCAACACCCCTGCTTTGGGCAGGAACATCTTTCACTAGATCAGGTTGCTCAAATCTCCCTCCAACCTGGCCTTGAACACTTTCTATGCGAGATGGGGCATCCAAAGTCAGCTGTGAGTAGTTTGAAATACAGTACCTCAAAACTGACTAGTGAAGGATCTTGTACCTTCAGAAAACAAACACACACACAAAACAAACATTGCACAATACGTTTTGGAGGTCAGAATAAAGAGAATCAGAATTATAAGCTGAGAAAAGACTGGTTGTCCTCTCCCTTCCTAAACCTAACAGGCATTGGAAAGTAAAGCAAAACAGTATCTTCTTTTATGTTGTCTTTTGTTGTATGGGTTTTTTTGTTTAATGATGCAAGGGAGGACAGAATATGGAGCAAACACTCTCCTCCAAAACATGTAGCTACTACATTTAATTTTCATCTGAATTATTATATATACCTCATTCCAGGACTTAAAATTATATGAAAGCTTTTCTCTTTAAAAAAAAAAAAAAAGCAAAGGATTTGTTAGGGCTAATCAGATGCCTTTTTTTTTTTGAGTGTTTTCTGTTCAAAGTAAAGATCTATTATTTTCCATCAAACACTGTGTATATTTTTGTTTTGGTTCATTAACCTGAGCTAGGCAAGCTGTAAATAGAATGCTCTGTTCTCATTGATCCATTTTTTAAATTAAAACAATGGATTTGCAAAAGAGGCAAAATGTTTATTACCATTAGAAATGAATCACTCCAGCCTAAAAGACAAATGTTGCTGAAAAATAGTCTTACAATAACACATTGTGAATAGTCTGAATTTTATTCACAATCTTACTTTTAATCCTAAAGGCCAGATGCTGCCTGTTAGAAAAATGTACTTCAGCCAAAACTGTCATCATCTTGTATATGCTATAATGACAGCAGAATTTCTACCAGATTATGCCCTTTTATTTTCACATCTCTGTGTGTGCAGATCTGGGCGTGGGAAGGACTTGCAGATTCGCAGTTTGGAAAAACCAAACATGGTTAAAATCTACTTAACTTGAGATTAGATGAGGCTTCTGTCTTCTTAGACAAAAGCCACTGATTTCCAAGCCAAAACTGCTAACTCCTAATAAAGTTGCTTCAGAGACAGAGAATAAAAATATTTGCTTGTTATAGTTAATCAATTGTATCTCAAACTAATCAGGTTTGACTAGGAAGACAAAAACTGAAAACTCCCTGAATACTGTTATATTATCAAGGCAGAACTCACCCTTCCTGCCTAAAATGATCAAGAAAAATTTATTAAATGGGTGTAGCAGTGTAAGATTTAGGAATCCTGCAAAAGATGCGTTATTCACATGTGAATTTCCCCTGTATTGGTAGGTAAAAAAGAGTTTGTCAACAAATTACATAGATGTAGCAAGTAAAAGTTTTCTATGTCACAAAATAGTTGAACTACAATATAATGCGATCTTTTTATTGATAGAATAACACATCTACCACCATGTTTATTTTTCAGCACTATACTGCTCATCACAGTCTACAACTTAACCGTGAGGGGAAGAGGAGGGGCAGGCACTGACCTCTCCTCTGTGGTGGCCAGAGACAGAGGGAGTGGCCTGAAGCTGTGTCAGGGGAGGTTTAGTTTGGATATTAAGAAAAGGTTCTTCACCCAGAGGATGGTTGGGCACTGAAACAGACTCCCCAGGGAAGTGGTCACAGCACCAAGCCTAACAGAATTCAAGAAACATTTGGACAATGCTCTCAGGCACATGGTGTGACTCTTGTGCCATGCCAAGAGTTGGACTCAATGATCCTTCCAACTCAGCATAATCTGTGATTCTGTGATTCTAAGTGTAGCACTGCACATAAACATGATTTAAATGCCAGAGGAAATATTATCACAGTCTTCTAATGCACATGTTCAGAACTGACTCAGATATCGAGGAAACCAAGGACTGAATCATGTTTGATCATTTTTTACTTAGAATCTGAAGCCAAAAAGTCTGCAAGTCAAGTCCTCCCAACATAAAATCCTTTCAGAAGGGTAATTCAATATAGGCAATGAATAGCAGTTTAGAATCACAGAATCATTCAGGTTGGAAAATACCTTTGAGATCATTGAGTTCAACCATTAACCCAGAACTGTCAAGTCTACCACTAACCATGTACCTCAGTATCACATCTACTTGTCTTTTAAATACTTATAAGGTTGGTTATTAAAGCACTCTCCCAGGCAGCCCGTTCCAAAGCTTGAACAGTCTTTCCATGAAGAAATTTTTCATAATATTCAATCAAACCCTCCCCTGAAGTAACTTGAAGCCAGTTCCTCTTGTCCTGTCACTTGTTACTTGGGAAAAAAGACAGATCCCTACCTGGCTACGGCCTCCTTTCAGGTAGTTATAGCGAGTGATAAAGTCTCCCCTGAGCCTTCTTTTCTCCAGGCTAAAGAACCCCACCTCCCTCAGCCGCTCCTCACAGGACTTGTGCTCCAGACTCTTCCCCAGCTTCACTGCCCTTCTCCGGACATGCTCCGGCACCTCAATGTAGTGAGGCAGCCCAAAACTGAACCCAGGATTTGTGGTATGGCCTCACCAGTGCTCAGTACAGGGCAACAATTACTGCCCTGGGCCTGCTGGTCACCCTATTGCTGATAAAGGCCAAGATGCCATTGGCCTCCTTGGCCACCTGGGCACACTCTGGATCATGTTCAGCTACTGTCGACCAGCACTTTTTCCACTGGGCAGCTTTTCAGTCACTCTTCCCCCAGCCTGTAGAACTGCCTGGGCTTGTTGTGGTCCAACAGCAGGACCTGGCATCTGGCCTTGTTAAACCTCTCCAACTGGTTGTGGCCCATCAATCCAGCCTGTCCAGATCCCCCTGCAGAGCCTTCTTACCCTCCAATAGATCAACTCTCACCCAGCTTGGTGTCACCTGCAAATTGACTGGGGGTCAGGACTGATCCCAGTACAGAACCCTGGGGACACCACTTGTGACTGGCTACCAGCTGGATGTAACTCCATTCTCCACCACTCTCTGGCCCAGCCATCCAGACAGTTTTTTACATAGTAAAGAATGCACATGTCTAAGCCATGGGATGCCAGTTTATACAGGAGAATGTTGTGGGAAACAGTGCCAAAGGCTTTACTAAAGTCCTGGTAGACAACATCCACTAAGCAAGGTCATTTTGTCCTAGAAGGAGATCACGTTGGTCAAGCAAGACCTGCTTTTCATAAAACCATGCTGGTTAGGCCTGATCCCCTGGTGGTAACACTAAAGCATCTCAGTGTTTGTGGGGCTGATGCTTAAAATGCAGGGCTTAGCAAACAAACACTGAGAACATGAGACAGAAAAAACCTGAAGATATCACAGTCAAGCCATGAAAAACAATTTTTCAGTAGCTAGCAAGTTTGGAATGCCAACACACGAATGAGGCGGAATGGCATCCTTTCTGTTTGTAATATTTAAGGAGAAAATTAGGTAGGCTTAATAAAGGAACATCTTTTCTTTGAGAGGCACTGAGGAAGATGGATAGGATTTATAGACAATCAGACATGAAAACTCGTTTCACCCCTGTGACAGGCTATTTTAAGCTAAATGTTATGGCCAAAAGGCAGATGTGCAGACAAGCAGCTAAAATGCTGTTGTCCTACCTCTGAAGTCAGGGCAGTCACCCTCAGCACTGAAACATTCACTACACTACAAAAAACATACCATGTTAATATATCCTTAAAACAGAAGGCATCAAAAGCAGGACAGAAAATGTCTTTATAGTAAATGGTGTTTCATAGTTCCCTCCTTCTGAGTTACTTTGAATCCAAGAAGGCAATAATATATATTTCTTTTTAATAATATTTGCAGCAAAATAGTATCTACAGCAGAGGAAATACAGTTTTCAAAATATCCTGACTCACAATGAATACAATGGGATGTAGATCCTTACTCTTTTGAAGACTGGCTTTGGCCTTTGGACTCTCACTTTTAATGAAGGTATATTCAGGCAACTCAACCTTCCTAATAATATCTGAACACACAGAACTGACACGACTGGAGGCACATATTAGTTTAATGCCAGTGTTGGCTGCAATAACTTCCACCAGAAATGTCTATCTTCTACTGTACCACCCAAACACTTGCTTTGCTTTTATGCAATTTTACTTCCTTATATTAAAAATACTAGAATAATCCTGCATAACCTCTAGAGCAAACATATTCAAAGCAATCAGGAAATCTAAATATGTAACACATTGCCCTAGAGAATAAAAGGAGCCCTGACAACTCAGATTGTCCTGAAAATGAGTTCATGAGCAGCCATACAACTAAACACAAGGAACAAATACTCAACGCAATGTTACCAAATGAAAGCAGAAAGTCTCCCTCAACAACTGGAAAACTGAAAGCGTGCTTGTACTGTAGCTTAGATGATAAGCACAGAAAGCATGAATTACAGCAGAAGTTGTGCAGAGCAAATGAAGATATTCTGGGTGGCTTGGATCTTGTTTCTGTAAAAGCACAAACAATCACAGTAAAAGATCTGCTTGCAAAAGGAAGAATAAATTATGAACAATTTCTGAGAGGATGTATCACTGTGCTGGTAAGAAAGCCTGACACCTGTATTCCTATCATTCAAACAGGAATGCAAACCACGCAAAGTGCTCTACTTTAGACACTCACTCAATGGGCTCCTCCCAGAACCTCCTTTCAGCCTATTTTATAAGGGAACGGGGGACTCTGGTAGAACTTTGGCCAACACTTGGCCTTGAAGGGTTGTGAAGCAAACAACATTCAGAAGGTGTGTTTGGTCTGAGATGCTTCTTACAGGAAGCACTTGCAAAACCTCAGAATGGTCAAAGCGATCAGGAGGCTTCCAAGAAGACCAAACAGCACCTCTGCAGCACCACGGAATAACCACCAGGTCTTTTTTTCCACAGAGAAAGGTGAACTTTTGTAAACCCCTCCCCAAAAACCACCACGACTACCCAGCCTGCGCAGATTCTTCAGAGAGAAGATTACACATCAAATTCTGTTAATTCTTCTGTCTTTCTCCTTAACTTCTTTTTTTGCCCCTAGACCACAAAAACCTTGTTGCAGGTGTCAGTCCTGATGTTCCCAAAGCAACATAGAGTACTTATTCTGCCAAGGCTCTCCATTCCCTTAAAACCGTAAGACATGGCATATGCTCAATACTTAGGGCCAGGAGGAATAGTAATCACAGGCTGGGTACACTGCACTCTCCTGAGCACAACTGGAAAGTTCACTTGAAAAATTTAACTGGAACACTTCAGTTGAAAGGGGGAGAAAGCACTAAGGACTTACAGGCTGTTCCCAGGAGAAATGTAGCCATGTCTGAGCTCTTGAAAATAAACTCCGACAAGAAACAAACTTGTTTTTAAGTGGTTTTATATCAGCCAAAGAAAGAACTTTGAAATAAGATCAAACAACCACTTAACTGATTTGGCTTGTTTGATTAGTTTGGTAGATTGTTTGCAATGTCTCCATTCTATGACAAGTGCTAACCCTTTAGAGCATGACATGGCACTCCGGGAACTGCAACTGCACTACACTATTAACAGGTTAACTGTCCCAGTTAACCTCCACAAATCCTCCACAGAAAGCATCTGTGCAAATGCACCACTGCACTACAAATAACTTAAGTGTGCTACCAGCTACGGTGAACAGTATGCTCATTGATTCAGGTAACCTGAATGTGTGTCAGAACAACTAACATATTTTTGCTGATTTTCAGGAAAGAAACATTTTTCCTTTGAAAACTATGTCTCCAGAATGACAAACGAAATGGGACAGCAGACACTCCGATGCTTTCATCTGATATATAGCATTTAAAAATATAAATGGATGGTGTTTGACTCTTAGGCTGACTAAAAGCAATGCAAATTTGATTTCTTCTTTGTAATCACAATACAGGAATATATGCTATTCCTTCTAAAAGCAAGTCTCCTTTCATCAATAAAGGCTTCCTTTAGCTTTCATTTGTGATTATCAGAAAGTCTTTATATTTATTGAGAGTGTAATGGCTATTTCTGCAATAGCACTTGCCTTGCCTGCAATATGTTTTCCAGAGTAAAAATACACACATAAACACAGAAGCAAACAAGGAATTTTATTAAACAAGTTTATCACCATATTTATAAAGGACTTAAAAAGACTTAACAAATTAGAATGATCTAGTTCAGAGTTCTTCATTCCAACTTGTTTTGAAGGTAGAGAGTCTTTACTAACTTCCCTCTCCTACCCTCAGTATTTTAATTGCAGTCAAACACTTGGAAGTGACGGGCTACATTCATGGACCAGTTCCATGTATGCCTAGAAATCACATATGGATGCAAGTGGAATGTACCTACTTTGATCCTGTTTAGGTTCCCAGTCACAGACTGTGCACTAACAAACACCCAACTTGGAAAGGGGCCTGGATGACCAATGATTTTTCCTGTTAATTTAAAATGAAACAGTTTCCTTTAGCAGATATCAGATTAGACTACAAACTCCTCTGCCAAGAGCGTCAATGCATTTTTGCAGTCTCAATACCCAGGTTTTTAATCTCTGCACACTGTGCTTCCTTCATGACAGTGCCTACAGCAATCCAGCAGGGATTATTCACTCAGGCTGCCCACTGGGCTCGAACATAAAACATCTGCACTTCTGGGTGAAGGACTTTATTGTCTACTGAACATGTTCCTTGCGAAGGAGAGGCATGTGGAGCTGTGATCTGAGCAACTGAGCGGGACAGTTTCAACAGAAAAAACAAGAATTGTTTTTTGGCAGTGATGCAGCACAGCCATTACTGGTGTCAGTCAGCTGTGGCACAGGCTTCACTCCAGAAAAGCTGCACCTCTCACAAATGTAACCACTGTGTTACCGGATTTTCCTCTCCCTTCTCTAGAACTATGAAAAGGATAGGTTTCATCCATATGGCAAGTAGAGTATTTTTTGGGGTTTGGGAACTAAATTTGTGAGAAAAGTTATTTCCTACATGCTTCTTCCCCATCTTCCCTTCTAACACTGAGTTCAGCACTTGGGAAGTCCCCTAACTGGCATAGTCAACTACGGAAAACATTTTCTTTGGAGAGGGAATCAAGTTTTTGAAGCATCTTATAAGAAGCAGAGCTGCAATCAACACCAGCTACACTTTACAGATCCCACTCTTTAATACAAGTAGGAACTAGCTTGCAGTTACGTGCCCATAGAAGAAATAAAATTTTGTGTCTGTTCAAACTGTAGCATCACAAGAAGAGATACAGTCATACCCTCTTGGTGGTAACACACAGAAGCACGGTACAAACTTTCAAAAGAAGTAATTGCTTCCTGGATTACCTTTTGAACAAGCCAGAAGCATTGCAGGGAACAAATACCTCAATATTTCAGCCTGAGCACCTAACTGTTACACAGCTCTAGTCCTGACAGGCATCAACCAAGGCCAATGCTGAAAAATATTCCCATGAATCTGCAAAAATAGTCAGAAGCTATCAGGCACACAGAGCATACACAGATATTTTACATTAAAATCAACATCACTATCAGCTTTCTCTAACTTCTGTACATGCTTGTGCAACCAGTATTTGCAAACCTCTCTGCTCACAGCACTACAAACTTTAGATAACATACAGAAACATCCTGGAAGGATCACACGGATTTTTATACTGTTCAACCTGCAGTACAGACGCTGGATATGGGCTCCCAGGAGAATTCATTTAGTTGTACTCCAGAGAGCTTCATTTCCTCAGGGCAAGTATAAAGGGTCTTCAGGGCAAGGGCCAGATTCATTGCCCTGGCAGCTGCTGCAGCAGCTTAACCTAGAGCCTTCTTGCAATCCCTCAAGCCTATCATGTCCCTGAGGACCTACAACTGCAATGCTCCACAGCAATACCAAAGCTCTCATGCAGGAACTCACGAGACCAGACCATTCGTTGTAGAGTTTTGATCTGTGGAGCTAAACTTCTGTTATGTTTCTCATCTCTAAGGTGCAGATGATGATGGATTCCACCTAAATATCTGCCACGCATAGGAAAGAGATAGAAAACACTGTTGCAATAAATTTATAACTTGAGAAACACAACATAACATGGAAGAAAAAAAGTCTGAAGCAAGTTCTAAATTGCAAATGCACTATGTTTTGCATGTCTGTCTGTAAATTTTTCTGAGACCAGAACTGAACTTAGTAATAATTTTCTTTAGGAACACTGCAGGAGAGTCAAATATTGCAGCACATAGCTTTGTGTCTAATATTGCAGTGAGGATTACTAAGTTGTTCTACAGTAGTTAGTAAGCAGATATTTGCTACTGCTTTGGTGAAGCTACAATAAATTCTAGAGTAACATGTAAGACACCTTTTATTACCTACTCATAAGTGCCAGGCAATTGGAAGAGTCAAATCTCACCTCCAGTACTCTAATCCCACAAAGCTGGTTTCATAAATTCCTCATTAAAGGATGCAATGATGCGGTTCTGGTGCATGTCGTAATAAATATGCTGCCTTGTTTAATACTGGTATCTTACAGGAAAAGCCAGATCATTGAATAATCAGATTTAGCTATCAGCACAGCAGGAGATCTATGTTTTAAACCCATTTAAGGACTGCAGATACCATATGCCAGCTGACAAAATCAAGCAACATAATTGACTCAAACGCCATCCTCTTCTGTTGGGCTGTTGTTTATTGCCAGACAATCTATGAAGATGCCCCACAAGAACAAGCACAGCTCCTTTTGTCAGAGTCCACTCAGCTGACAAACTCATTAAAATGACATTGTACACAATCTGCATGAATAAGTGAAGCTCGGTGTTTAACCATTAGACAATTTAAACATGTTTATGGAGAGGTGACTTTAGGGAAAGGTGGAATGAGAGGGAACTGTTTAATATACAACAATTTCTAGCTCTTTTTGCTAGCAGAGGCTGCATGTGATTTTCTCCACTGCATGCTCACTCCATTGCCATTGCTAAGACAGGGGTTCCAGTTTCTGTTCCCTGGCTCTTGTTCCCTACACCAAAGGTAGTCTGCTGGGAAGGAAGAAAAGCAGAGGCTGCTGCAAGGAGTGGTTAGAACCTGTGCTGTTGTGGCTGGAGCAAACAGCCTTGACCTGGCTTAAGGCTAGCTCAGTATGCCTGGGGAAATGCAGCTGCGCTCCTGACTGCATTGCAGACACACCAGGAGCTTTCATCCATACAGCACCCTGGAAGCTTACAGAGAAAGATTGTAGAGAACACATCCATAGCTGTGATCACCACCACTCCTGAGCTTTTCAGTCTGTGGATTTCAGCTTGATAATCAGAAATCTTCAAGTTACTCAACAAAGGTTTCACAGGAAAGGTATTCCCTAAGCTGCTCTAACCCTCCTGACAAGCAATTACAGCCTCTCACTGCACAGCCCCTGTTTGAACCTGGCTGGCATAAGAAGGGATAAAGAGGAAACAGATTTGCTTTTTGTGGGTTTGCTTTTGGTTTAGTATGTTTGGGGGTTTTTTTTGCTTGGGGTTTTTGTTTGGTTGGCAAGGATTTTTTAAATATGACCATCCAGCACTGAGGTGCACTACAGAGTGGCCGTTCTAGATTTTTGCACAGACGAGTGTGCTTGCATGGTAATCTGCAAATCCAATGCTCTTTGCCTTTCTATAGGTATTTAAAGATTTTTTGGGTAGGCTGAACAGCACAATGCAAATACAAATCATTCACTTTTACAAGATAACAGAAAATTATCTCCTCTGTAGCAAATCAGACTGAAACACAGAGCTCAAAACACGTGGTTCAGGAAAGCCATATTCCAAAAATATATGGTCCCCGCCCTTCAGCACACAGTGCAAGTTCCTCTTACAAATGTTATCCATTTCTATATACAAAATACAGACCAGGATTTCTTTCCAATTAAACTGGAGTTACATCAGCTGAAGAAAGATCAGAATAAGACCTTTCTCACCTATGAGATCATATACTTTAATCATCTTTTTAATCACTTTAATCATCTTTTTATTAGCATAGCATATAAATAAATTAATTTCCTTTTACCACAGTAGTTAAATATTATTTATGGCATGAATGGAAAGAACAAAAAAGCTACCATGATAAACTAATCTTCTTCAGGTGGTGAACATTCTGGTTTTAATATGGCCATTGAGATAGTTTAACAAATATATACCATCAGCTACCATGGAAAGCTATGGCAAGCAATAAAGTACAAGTAATTCTCTCTCCTTGACTATAGTAAGGCAACAGTTTGTTAAGTATCTTCACGCTGAGAATTTGAACAATTGAATATTAAGCCACTCAAACTCATTTTATCACCTTGCAGTAAGCTGACAGAAGTGATCCATAGCGCATCCTACACGAGTACAATCATGAGTTTAAAAAAGCCCCACACCTTAAAAATACTGGACTGCACTAAATCAAACACTGGCAATAGCAAGTATGATTAGAATGAACACACCCCTTTGCTGGGTGTATGAGAAAAAAAATACACAACTGCATAACTAAAAAGGCTGCCTGTGTTCATACACGGAGGCTGAATAGACTTATGGCCTTTCTCAATTTTTGAGTACTGCATTTTGCAATCTCAGTAAGGACATTTTCTGAGTAAGTACTTCCCCCAGTCCTTCCTCCCCCACCTTTTTAATGCAGTTTTATGAAGATTACATTAAAAGGACAAATAAAACCCATGATTATGTCCAAGATTTACCATAACTGACAGTAAACAGTAGTCTAGGCTGTACAGTGATGCGAACAAGAATTGCAGACACAGACTGCCACAGCCACAGGCCATGTCATAGAAGTTTTCTAGAACTTTGCTCATTCTTGGTGCTCTTGCATTTAGCTCGTCTCAACCTGTCAAACATCTCTTCTGAAGCCTGAAGCCACATGCAGGGCATATTTCATTTCACTCCTTACTTGGTTTTTTTCTGAACCAGAGCAGTACTGCATATAACCACTCTGATGATAAAGCCAATGGCAATGTTTCCAACAAGATGTCGTTTCCAGTTAGTGTTCAGCCGGAATCAACTATAACCTCAAAATTCTTTTATTCAGACCTGCTTAGCCAGAAACCAATTCCCATGTGATATTTGACTATTTTTCTAACTTCACACTTAGTTTTCACAGTGTTGAAAGAAGAAACACTCAATTTTAAATCTCTTTTCTGACATAGTTTTTATCTCTGAGACAATTTTCAGGACAGATCTTAATAAAAAATTCTTCCTGTTCACAGCATTAATATGGATTAGTAGCAAACTTCGGACAGGTTACTGCAAAATAAGAAAATTCTCTGCAGTTGGAAACAAACCAGCCTAACCACACACTAAACTTGATTCTATATGTACTTTGTACACAACTTCAACTAGTTAGTATTTTTACACTCTGTTCATAGGAGCTCTAGAAAAGTGTCAAAAGCTTTCCTGCAGTCGAGATATATCAAATCTATTTCTCCCATACCCAGCAGGCATGTTGCTCTGTCACAGAAGGAAGACAAACTGATTCAAAGTGACTCATTTTTGCCAAGTCTATATTGATTGTTGCTTACCCCACCTCACTGTCTTCCAAATGCTTGTCAATTGCTTTTTTTAGTATTTTTCCAGGAATTAATCTGCCCAGCCTGTAGTTCTGTTAGTAGTTCTGGCCTGCAGCTCTATACTTTCAATCCCTGATTCCTTTAGAAACAAGCATTAAGTCAGTCTTTGGTTTTTCAGGATTTCAGTTGTCTTCTGTTCATTCTCAAATAAGGTCCCTAATAGCATCAATCCATTTCAGTCATTTGCCTAAACTTTCTATCCGCTGTAAGAGTATTTAGGAGAGGTCCCCAGGCTTTAGCCTCGGTGGATGTATGCTAGGCTGTGTTCTGCATCTTAGCCCTTGCGCTTGTCTGCTCACAGTTAATCCTTCTCAGTAAAGTAAAAACGGTGCTTACAACCTCTTTAGCAACATCTGCTGTTAACTTTCTCGTCTTTCTGCCCAACAGACAAGGTCTTTCTTTAGTGATTTCCCTTGCTACTAATATATTTACAGAATGTTTTCTTACTGCAGCTTTGCCAGCTCTTTCTTGTTTTGTACCAAGTCCTTCTGATAATGTCTCTACACACGAGTACTATTCTTTTTTAAGACATGTTCAAAAGCTGACCTAGTACCCCTTTTTTTGCATGGCTCCTTCAGTTTCTGGCTAATGAATAACTTGTAATTAGGCAGTAGAAATTATGGCTATCTGTTCTTCCCAAAGAAACAGCTTGTACTTGTGCCCTTACAGCATGTCTTTAAGAAACCACTACATCTTCTGTCCTCAGACATTGACAAATTCTTTGATTTTCTTAAGTATGCTTTCCACGCCATTGCTAAATAGCTACTTTCATCCAATTCACCACTCTCTTCCATCCCTTCCTTTCTTTTAGTCAGAAGCAAATACAGAAGACATTCACCATGAGTTGCTTTCAGCATTGCTCATCAAAAGAAGTGCTGAAATTTTGCTAGACTTTCCATGTTAAAATACTATTTTCTGGAAGTTGCCAGAACAGCTGAAGTCCCCCTGAATAATTGGGAACACAAATAAATAAGAAATAGCCTACTTGAGGAATATAAAGAGAATTTTTTTTTTTCTTCATTTTACCTTTAGAGGCTTTTCAACACTGCCCAGTGGATTAACTAAAGACATCTTCAACACAAAAAGAACTACTCCCCTTACCTATTCTTGTTTTTCCTTTAGTAAAGTATTTATTCAATACTTCAGTCATAAAAATTACTGCACTCACTCGAATTGAGTGGCTGACAGGTTATTGTCCTTCTCTGCTCTCTTGAGACCCCACCTGGAGTACTGCATCCAGATCTGGGGTCCCAAGTACAGGAAACACATGGACCTCTTAGAGTTGGTGCAGAAATGGGCCACAAAAATTATCAGAGGGAAGAAACACCTCTCCTAAGAAGAAAGACTGAGAGGGTTTGGTGTTCTTGGGGAAGGGAAGCCTGGAGAAGGGAAGGCTCTGGGGATACCTCATTGTGGCTTGTCAGTACTTAAAGGGGGCAAATAATAAAGGAGAGAGACTTTTTACCAGGGCCTGTAATGATCAGAGAACAACAAACAGCTTTAAATTGAAAGAAGGTAAGTTTAGATTAGTCACAAGGAAGACATTTTCTTACAATGTGGGTGGTGAGGCACTGGAACAGGTTGCCCAGAGAAGTTGTGGATGCCCCATCCCTAGAAGTGTTCAATGTCAGGTTGGATGCAGCCCTGAGCAACCTGGTCTAGTGAAAGGTGTCCCTGTCCATGACAGGGGGGTTGGACTAGATGATCTTTAAAGGTCCTTTTCAACCCAAAAAAATCTATGATTATGCTAAATAAAGTACAACTTTGATTTACAAGTATATTCATTTCCTCTTATTTCAAATGCATAAACCTATCATTTTCACAATTAAAGCAGCATCCTCATGTCCTAGATTCCAGGCTAAAACAGGAAGGTATTTGGTCCTTACTACCACCTAATGAGAATAGCAACACTTAATGTGATACGATGAAAGAGGAGTATCGTAATGGGAGACTTCAGCTCACTTCCTTCCAATATAGATCACAAACATCCCATCATATCAGGATGCAGCTTTCTTTGCATTAAATCAGTGACTGTTTCACAAAGCAGCTGATTAGGGAGCCCACAAAAGAAAATGCAGTCTTTGATTTAGTGCTAAATATAGAGTGGCTCTTCAGCTACAAGATCCTGAAAACTCTTCCATGCAGTAGCTTCCCAGTTGGAGCAATGGAGGTGAAAAATAAAGCTATAGTTTAATTCAGTTTCAGAGAGTGCAAGCATGAGAAGAAAGGAAGCTTGTTAAGAGAATCTGAAATGGTCAGATAAAGAATTTAAATCTTTGCAGGCACTGTGGGGATTATGAACAGAGATAAGACCAGAAAGACAAGGCACGTACATATTTCCTATGAAGTAAAACCTGAGAAAGGAAGAAAGGAAACCAGACCGGTTAGAACAGCAGTGTAGGAGTGAGGTTACCTTCAAAAAAGCTGAAGTCAAATTCAAATAGAAAAACACAGCTCAACAGATCATAAATTCTGGCAAATTAAATGTAAAAGCACACAAAGGCAGGCAAAACAAACAAAAGATATGATGAACAACTGGCAGAGACTAATGATAAATCTTTTTTCAAGCACATCGGGGACAGGAAACCTGCCAGAAACTCCAGGAGGCAACTCTTCATCAGAGCAGTAAGGGAAGATTCAGAAAATACAGAAAATATATCAGGCAGATTCACTGCAATGATGGTGACAGTACAAGACATTGGGGAGCCTCTGTAAAGAACCTTTATAGAATATGAACATTGGTATGAATCGAGATTAAATGTTAATGTTTGAGCATGAAACACCAGGGAAAAAAAGCAACAGAAGAGGGAATATAATAATATAATACTGGTATTTGTGGATGGTACCTAGATTAGCAGGTCAACCATCAGCAGCACATTTACATGTGGTGTTTCAGGATACTCAAATCTGGAAAAGAAATCTAAAACAAGAGACTGAAACTAATTTGAAATTATGCAGGTGTGAGAAAGGATGGAAGGATTAACTATATGCCTGGCAAACTAAGGACCCAGAAGTTGCAATGAGAACCAAACAGTTCGATTCCTTTATCCTACACATCAATCCAAGGAATCCTGGAGCAATGACAGATACACGCATCTTGGTGCCAGAATGCCAAACTGCATGGGCAGAACTATCTTGGTGCTTGTAACTACACAGGTGTGAGAGTGTGGAATGGAACCAGTTTTGTATTAAAATAAAATCACTTTTCCCTCCTATAAAGTCTCACTGAGTTTTGTCACGTGTTTGGATATTGCAACACTATTTCTCAGGATTCCCCTACCAGGATCGCTCTTTGCAGGGGTCTCCATGGATGTGTTTGAAATTGCAATGCTTATGAGCAAAACCAGCAGGAACCAACAAAACAAACACTAACAGCTCACCGGGACCAGATGGCACTCAACCCAGGATTCCTAGAGACACTCAAGCATGAAATTGGTGAATTACTAACACAACGGTGTGTCACCTCTCAATTAAAACTTGGTAGTAGAGGACTCTGGTAGAAAAGGTGACAGACATTTAGGAGACTGAGGGCAAGACATTAAGCCTAAGATTTGTGCTGTATCTTCTAATAAAAACTGCAATCAAGAATGAAATTAGGAGCTATCTGGATAAATATAATCTTGTTGGGAAGAGTCAGCATGACTTGTGTAATGAAACATCCTGACTTACAAGGCTACTGGTGATGCCAAAATGATTTTTGCTTTTATTCTTCATACACATATATATTTGTATGTTACTATATAAATATAGTTTCCTAACTTCAGGCCCTCAGTACTTTTCCTATTAGAATAACAAATTCCTGAGGGCTATGCCTGGTCTAAGTTTCTTCTGAGACTCAAGGACAAGATGCCATCCCAATATATTCTCTCATAAACAACAGGTGTCTTCCAGAGACATTTCTCATAACAATTGGTGAAGAGAGACACAACTAACACCTTCCCAAGATATTTTTCTCATAACAATTAATACCTTCCTCAAAACTTTCTCATAACACATACCATCTTGGACAGGGACGAGCTAATTGGAGGCTCATGCCAATTACTTCATCATCTGTGTTCCTAATTGGAGATTCTTGTTTGCTAAACTTATAAAACAATACTCGTTCTCTGTCACATATGTGTCTTCTGTGTGCATCTTCAGCAGGCATTTTTGGCATGTGGTACATCACGAAGGACCTTCATTAAATTAGTGACTGTATTTTATCACATAACCTTGTCCAGCTCTGGTCTTTTAGGGGCTGAAACAGTATCACTGGAGTTCTAGATACAAGCCAGTGCAGAAGGCTAATCCAGTTCCTCTACTTCAAAAGACTTTCAACAAAGAATTAATTTTCCCCATAGCATCTAACCTGGGGCTGTGTTCTGGATTTGTGCCAGGAACAGTGCTGATAATGCAGGAATGTTTTAGCTATTGCTGAGCAGTGTTTACACAGAGGCCTTTATTGCCTCTCACTCTACCAGCGAGGGATTTGAGGGTGCACAGGAAGTTGGAAGGGGACACAGCCAGGACAGGTGACTACGACTGTCTAAAGGGATATTCCCTACCATATGGTGCCATGCTCAGCATATAAAGCTAAGGGAAGGTTGGCTTGCTGCTCAAGGACTGGCCAGCCATCGGCTGATTGGTGGTGAACAATTGATTTTATTAGCATCACTTGCCTTTCTTGGGGTTTATTTTCTTTTTCTTTCTGTTATTTTCCTTTTTATTACAATTTAGTACCATTACTACATTTGAATTATTAAACTGTTCTTACCTCAACCCACAACAATTTTACCCTTCCAATTCTCTTCCCCTATCCTACTGGGGGCCAGGAACAGGAAGAGGGAGTGAGTTGCTCTGCAGTGCTTAGTTGCTTGCTGGGCTTAAACCAGGACAAGGAAACAAAGAGTTTATGAAAAATGAGTGAATAGACAATAAAGGGGCAGATAACATTCAGTGTAGTTAAATCATGCACAGAGGAAAAACAATACTAACTTCATAAAGACAGCTGTGAGCTTGAGTAAACCATCACCTGTTAGCAGCACGATCTTGATAGTTATGATGACAGATGCATGAAAATACCAGTCCCCTGCTCAGAAGGCAGTTAAAATAGGAAACAAAGTGTCAGGAGTCATTAGGAGAGAAACTTCAACAAACACATAGCAGAGTTTCAGAAGGACAAAGAAGGACACTTTACTCTCCAGAATAAATGAGGCCTGGTGGATGTTCAGACCTGCTTGAAGGAAAGCTTTCAGAAACTTCCTCCAGAAAATCTGGGTTACCAGAGTACCTTCTCTTACACCTACCACGTGAAAACAGAGCATATTCTAGCTTTTACCAGATTTCCCCTCCTTCCCTTTCTCTCTTTCCCTACAACCAGTGAAACTTTGAAACTCTCAGCAAGTTAGTTTCATAGAAGTATCTGCATTAGCATCATTCCCCAAGTCTTCCCCAGAACAGAAACATTTCATAAGGATTGCTTTATTTATCTGTCTGTGTGCATTTTCCTATCACAAGATAAACAGCAAATATAATTACATCAACATGTCCTGTGCGCTGACAATTGTTTTGTAGGGCAGGTTAACAAACATAATTAGATGTTCATAGGCCAGGTAAACTACCAGAAAATCTAATTCTTTTGTTGTCAATTACTCTTTTGAGACATAAAGTCAGAATGAATAAAATCTGAAACCACCCTACTAGCTGTTATTTTTCCATTGAATGATAAAACTTTTCCAGTTTTCTATGATAAAAAGAAGGACAAGACATCCCTTATCTGCATTCTCTGCTGTTACACTCAGTTCTGAGCGGTCTACTCAAAAACACGTCAAAAGTTTCTCTATACATAACAAAACAAAACAAAAAAATCAGATTACTTCTAAGTAACTAAATCAAAAAGTTCCTACAACTGTGTCGAATCAACGTGTCCAAAATTCGAACAGCCACAATAGCCACAAAGGTGGCCCGAAACTTCCTAAAGTAAAAAAAAGGAAGATTTTCAATGGTTAATGAAAAAGAGTATATGGATAAAACGCTGCGAACCAGATTTCCCAATTTTTTTTCTGAAGCGTGGTATCAAGCAGCTTAGAAGAAAAAAAAGCAATACAGGTTCTCACACAAAGCTGCAAGAGTTCTGAAGACACATTTTCAAGACAGACAATGACTACCACAAAATTAAGGACAGAAAAATTAGAGCTGCCATCACTGCAACTAAACACCTCTGAACAGCTCATTTTACTTAAAATTTCTGGGCAAACAGCATCCTTAGTTTGCTCTTCTTACCCTGTAACTGTGTCACCACTGCTGTGGGTGTGCTGACACAGATCTTATATAACTCCCTCACTCCCAAGTGGGATTTAAAAAAACCCCAAAACACACAAAAGAAAAACCACAAAACCAACTGTTCTTAGATAGGCTATGCTCCTCTAATAGCTCAATTACGACATTGTTTCTGGCATGGATTCCCAAGTAGCAGATTCCCAGCCCCTTTCTCCTCCTTTTCCTTCTAGCAGTGTCCAGTGCCAGGCATGTCCTCCAGCACCATGGTGATGTTCTGCCTTCCAAGGTGCAAGCACCTGCATGTACTCTGGTTACCTCAAGCTGCATTTCACAAAGTAACAACCCTCTTTTGCAGGTCCAGTTCATCTCACCTTACAAAAGATCACGTTACGCCTTAGAAACACCTGTGTCTTTTCCCTATTATGACAGTCTTAGAGAGAGGAGGATACAAACATCTGAAGTGAGGCAAATGAATTTCACCGGAATACACAAGCTCGTGGCTGTGCAAGGCTCCTTCCCTTCCTATTCAAGGTCAAGCTGCCTTAGCTCCTGGTTGCATTCTCCTAGGTCTCCAACATATGTAAATTCTCAGCCTACAGGTTCTGAGAGCTGAATTTAAATTCTTAATGATCTCCTTAATGAATACATACATACAGAGCTTCATAAAAATACCATGTCATTAACCATCACAAAGAATCAAGTACTACAAAGGAGCATAAATGCAGAATTTTATCTGGGGTTTTGCTGCTTTTGAGTCAACAGTATCTGGCCACCACCCCATGCTTTGGAGTACTTTAAAAATTACCAAATCCAGGTAAAAATCAGAAGCTACATAGAACTCTGTCGGTGAGTTAAGAAAGAAGGAGAATTGAAATAGAATGGGACTTTTTTTTTTTTTTTTTGCAATGGAAAAGGACAAGTCCAGTAACAAGAGGGCAAAATGACCTCCAAAGAAAATAGAAATACTCCTTTCCTGGGTGAACGTGGGTGCTTCCAACCAGCTGGATCCTTTCAAGTATCAGCAAGAAAGTAATCCTATCTATTCTACAGAAAGGGGCAGAGTTGCATTGTCTCCTCTAATATCCTTATAAAGACTCAGTCATCCAACAGATACTGAGGTTTATCCAGCTCTGTACTCATACCTGAGTAAAATCCAGTACTATCCAGCTCCTACCTTTTGCTCCTTTTCGCTTCTTTCTTGTTTCAAACATCATACTGAGCTGTTACTTCTCAGCTGCCTCTTGTTCACTAGTAACAGTCTTTGAGAAAGTTTCTCTCAACTCCTCCATTGTTTCACTATTTCTGAACTTCATTGTTTCACCATTAACTGATCCTTTTCTCTCACCTGTTTGTCAAAACCACACACTCTGTCTTCCATTGCAGCACTTGCTTTGTAGATAAATTTTTTCTGCTATCTCTAATTCAGAGAATCCTTTCTCTCCACCCTCTGATACAGTAAATGATACCACTCATTGCCACTTTAATTTTCACATTTCTGATCTAGAAAACATCAATATTCAAAACAAAATTGTGAATTCTATTCCAAAGGTCAAAAAGATTGCCAGCACTTTTGTTAATTCCTGGTCTGAACAGCCCTTTCCCTCTTGCCCAGAACTGCAGGAGCTAGCCAGGTGTGAAGATGTACCAAAAGCACATCAAATTAAATGCCAAATTTAGTCAGCACCACATCTTCAATGCTTTTGCTTTTACAGCTGTAAAAAGAGCTCTTCTTTCAACTCCAACGTAGATATATTTTCTACATTTTTACAGATACTGTAGGTACTGCTGGGGTTTCAGAGTACAAACTGGTGATATTACAGCAGACACAATACTACATCCTGAACAATTTGCTAAGGGCTATGCCTCAGTGCTACAGAAATACAGTAAGTGGAAACAGCAAAATCACTCTACATTAGTAGGAATGTCTTGTCTTATTTAAGAATTAGAAGATCAGCATGGGATCTAGTTTCAGCATTTCCCCCTCCCCTTTTTGTTTCAATATCACATATACAAAGAGCAAGAAACAGAAACCCGTATGGGTTTGTTAGCTCAGGCGACTCTCCCAAGGCTGCAGTCGCTGGAGTTCTGTATTAAGAAGCTCCTGACACAGAAGGGCAGCTGCCAATGGGAAGAGCAGATGCACCAGCCTTCTGCCAGCAGGTACAGATACCCTGAGAGCTGGCCTGCCACAGCTGTGCCAATGCCCTTTACCCCATGAGTTTCTGCTCCAAAAGCAAAGTGGTTTTCCACAACAGCAGAAGAGCACAAAGAATTAACGATGTAGGAGTTCACAAAAACCACCTGAAAATTTACTCAACTCTACATCTGAGTAACTGAGTCTCATTGCCTTCATTTCTCTACCCAAACCACATTATTATCTGAAATTAAATGGGAATCATCTTAGTCTAGAAAACATCAGAACCTAATAAAGGTTTGGGCCCTAATAAAGTATTTGTTCTGAACTCCTTAAAAAAGCTGTGTTGAAAAATGAGAGTACTGGAAAATGGTAGGAAGAGTTCCTATTTTGTAAGAACTTTTTCTCGTCATCATATATGGCACCTGCAGACCTGTGCAGTCATCTGAATTGTACCTTATCCTTGGCCGATGAGAATCCTAGATGTGTTCCAGCCATTCCATTTTCTGGTTCTGTGTTTACTGGTCCTGCTAACTTGAATTTCAATTACACCAAAATATCTGGTAAAGCAAGTTTTGTGCCACAAGCAGCATAAGAAA
Organism: Atrichornis clamosus; assembly: GCA_013400975.1. Classification (NCBI taxonomy): domain Eukaryota; kingdom Metazoa; phylum Chordata; class Aves; order Passeriformes; family Menuridae; genus Atrichornis; species Atrichornis clamosus. The sequence continues at coordinate 351,861 of WBMZ01011753.1, forward strand.
CAGCAAAGCCTTTACAAAAATAATAAATAATCTGAAGATAGAAAGGAATCATTGTGAACTCGTACTTCTCAGCAGCGTGCAATTCTGTCTCTCCTTTTCAAGAGCAATGGCAGAATGTCCACAGCTATTTTAATATCAGAAAGCAGTGTCATAAAACTAAACCATACACCCAGTCATAAAATGTTGGTATAGACAAAAACCAGATTCTAATACATAATTTGGACTATTCCAATACAAAGTTAGATCTAAGTACAACCTTATACTAACAGCAACACACATTTGAATCCAAAGATTTTCAAGGAATCGGATAAAAACAGGAAAGAAAAAAAAAATTGAAAAATCCTAGTCAATCCAATCTTGTAAGAAAACAGGGCTTATGCAAACACACTGTGTACTGCAAACCTCATATTTTTATCTCCACATTATTTAAACTCATTGGTTGCATTCAAATTTGACTGAGAAGCAGAGGTCTCAGCTATTTAACATATCTCCTCATTCTCTCTATAAGTAGAGAAAGAAAGATATAAAAATGACTTCTGGCAGGAGGAGGCTGCACAGGAGCCCACCACAACTTAACAGCAAGGTTAAAGTTGCTGCACTGCCAGAGAATTTACAGACAACCACTGAAAAGCCTTGAGTGTTTTTTTTGCTGCATTCCAAATTTATTCACTGTGGAGAGCTAGCTTTCCCTTTTGCTTTGTCTTTTCTTACTTTTAAAACTGAGCAAAATAAAATTTACTCAAAATTTTTGTTTTCATTAAACTGAAAAGTTAAGGATTCTACTTTATTATTCTGCATCTTTAAAACAGCCGTAAAACCATTAGTCCCAACATCAGAGCTAAACATTCTGCACGGAGTATTTTGTGATTAACTCTTGTTACTGTACTGGATCAAGATGGTTTTACCTCAAAAGATCACACACAATGCATTTTTCAGTCTCCTATGTTAACAACAGAGAAATTATTTTTATATGGCCTTAAAATCCCAATGCGCTGCAGTAACAGTCAGAGGTTATCAAGTGGGATAAACAGTAAATGACAAAAGCAAATGTTCATGCGAAGCCCTGACAGCGCCTTTAGTCACTTGTGACTTGAAGCACACCACACTGACCCTGCCATCGGCCAGCTCTGCACCCAGGGCGAACACTTGCTTTCCTGTCTAAGCAGAAAGAACTACTCCAATGGGCTGCAAACTCCCTGAACTTTGAGCAGCACTAAATGCACACAAGGTAAGGACTTTCCTCAAGGGATTTCTGTGAAGCCATAGAAGACATCTCCTCCTTGTTTATCACTTAAACACCACTTTATCTAGAGACAAGGTCAGAACTATGCCCATCTTCATGTAAGTTTCCCGCCGCCAAAACACTATCTTCTTAAAATAATGTTATATGCTACTCCAGTACAATGTTTTACCTAGCATATTATCTTCCTTTCAGAAGCTGAAAAGGTCACTCAATGAACAGAGGTTGCTGAATAACATTTATTTGGTTTGGTCATATAAGCAGTATCTCTAAATTTAAGTCCTCTCCCCTGACGCACATAGTGGCAAATAGATAAATAAGCTAAGAATTTTTGAAGACTGATGAAAGGAAACCAAGAAGGTTTTATACAAAAGACAAACCCCACATGACTTCACCATACACTGAACATTACCAGTCACATGGGAACTCGCTCCTCAGAAGCTGTGGTTGAAGGGAATGGAGCTGGAGGCATGTCTCCTTCCCAGGAGGAAAAGTCTGCTTACTCCCCATACACAGAGGTGAGCTGCTACATACCACTATGATTACATAGTGGTATGTAATGCACCATCAGGACTAAAAGATAAATTAACATCCTATTCTGACCAGAACCCTGTCCTTCCCCCTGCCTTTTTTGCCTTTTGTTTCCCTTTTTTATATAGAACAACAGCATTAACTCACTTCTATAAATAGAAGTGTTGTTCTCCAAAACTTGGCAAGGAATGATATATCTGGAGTAAAACTCCCCATGCTATGTAGCAGTCTCACATCACCTTGATGTGGGAAGCCTCATTAACCACAGCTCTGACATGAAGAAATTTCTTCATATGAAGAAACTTCAATGCTCATTATCATAAGAAGTTCTTATAATTCCACAATGTGGAGCACAGACTTACCATTTGGTTAGGAATCTAGAGCCAAGTTCATGACTTTTGGAATTCTTGTGAAAACCGTCTTAAATTTGACCAAATGAACGTAACTGAAATATATCCAGCAGCTATCTGCTAGGGTGTGGTTTCACAAACTACAGCCAGCCCACATTAGTGCTGCTCTCCTGTGGCTAGTCACACACTAGCCTTCCACCTCTGGCCAGCTGTAGCGCTTTCTCCCCATCCCCCAATTTGTGCTGGGATTACTGTTTTTGGGATCCCAGTCAGCCATCTCTGAATGCTGGTGCTGGCACAGAGGAGGCAAAGGGAAACACAACTGCATCTTTTGGCAGCGCTGCAAACAGAACCCCAGCCAAACAGGAAACCGCTTTCTAGGATGCTGCTCTGTGTTGACAGCAAAGCTCCGGAGATCCGATCTGGATGAAACATGTTAATTATACCACACGAATTTGAGCTGGTAATAAAAAATCCCATGTCTCTATGACACTGAACGTTAGCATCTTAAAAATCTTTCTGAGTTTCAGAACCAGGCAAATGTCTACTATATTTATAATGACCACCACATCTGCTTAGAGATAGAGGAAAATAGGCAAATATCTAATTAAAGATAAACAGAAAAATAAGAATATACTGAAGGGCCACAAGAAGAGCACGAAGGGAGAGATGCAATAACCATTTTAAGTTCCATATTTAAAAATCTAACCAACAAATAGCTAGTCCAAGAAGTTTCCTTGAAACAGTTTGGGCAGTAGTATGACAGGTGGTCATATTAAAATAAAAAGGTCTATTTTAAACATATTTGACTTTAATAACAAATACCAGAAGCTCATTTATCTAGAAGTCAAGTCTGCATTGAATAGAAGTCTTGCTGGCTCATCAATTTTGGTATATGCAACTATTTGGAGAATTGATCCTTACTCTTCCTCCCCAACTGCTGGCTGCTCCTCTCTCTCCCAAACCACTTTGCAGACAAAGCTTCTTTCCTAGCAAAGACTGATGGAAGAGTGTAAGAGGACTTTAACCTTTAATGTGTCTCTTGTCACTGGGCTGCCTTCCTCTGTCCTTGAACAACACCCCATTTTCCATGACTTTTCTTTTGCAACCACCTTACTTGTAGGATCCTATCTTATCATCCTTCATTTCCCATATTAAAAGAAGTTTCTCCAGCAAACCTCTCTGAAAATGGTCCAATGATGTGTTGATTTGTTAAATGATCATGTTTGGGGATGGATTATGAATCTTAATGCACAGCAGAAAAATTACAAAGTGATTAATTGCTTAAGACAACATATAACTTCTCCTAAATGCAGTTTGTGTAGTAGAGAGTATGCAGTGCCCGTTCATGCTTGAATTGAGGCTCTGGAGGAAGGCTGGGAAGGTATGCAGCAGAGCAGAGAATCTGAAATGTAAGATAAAAGACTTCAAATTATTCCAGGAATCACTAGGTAGAAACCAATGGAAGCCACCATAAAGTCAAGGCATCTACCCTAAGTCCCTTATATTAAGTAGTTTCTTATGCTCAACCCTATGGGTTGGTGGGGTCTTTTTTTAATATCTAATTTCTATTTTACTATGTTGCTGCTAAGATTAAGAATCATTTGTTATGGTGAGAATGTTAAGCAGGGCATTAGAGACAGTCCCTGACCCTATAAAAAAACAAAATGTGATGCACATACATTCAGAATGTTTGAACCGGAGCTAGGAAATTAACTGAACTGAAACTCCAAGGCCAGTCCACTTTCCTGCTGGCTTTCCTTACTTCCTTATCTGAAGGGAAGCCTTTATATGGCTCACTGAAACAACTATTTGACAATCTCTTTTGAGACTTGCAGATTCCATACTTTCCCTGTGAAGTACACCCTGAAAAAAACCCCATCATACAGTTCTCAAACTATGTCTAGTTTTACTTATATGTACTTTCTACTTGACATTACCTGTCTTAGCACAGGCTGAGAAACCTGAGCATTAGAGCTGAGTCTAAAAACCTATCCCAGCAAAGTTTGTGATCCTTTTGGCAAACACAAACAGTTTAAAAGGTATTTAGGCAGCTAATGATGCTGTTAAGCAACTAATAAGGCTTTCAGATTAATACTAGCTGCGGGCAGCTAAGTACACATAAACTTCGTCTAAAATCTTGCCAAGAGTGTAAAGATGTTTCGGAAAAGTAGCTACAGGAGTCTCACAAATTCCACACTGTCTCTCAGCAGAGAAGCCTAACCATTAGTTTACAGGCCACTAACTAGAAGATTTTATGTCTCCTGTGTTTGCCACCAATCTGTTCGCAAACACTGTGTTGCCTGATAACCATTTCCTTCTGGTGTATCCTAAGGTTATCATTTAAAAGACCTCTGTAACCTCCAATATATTGTTTCTAACTGGACACTAACTTTCTTGTTAGAATAAAATTTTAGAGAAGCCCTAGGAACAGGGGATAAGCTTTGAAATAAAGTCAAAAGCTAATAATTTCTGGAGATGAGGGACAAAGAAGCCTTGTAAAACTGCAAAATGCTTTATGAAGTGAAATTGCATCAAGGAGTAATTTACCAGCAGGAGAGGAGAGAACACACCACGCTTATTATACACATTTGAAATTCTACTACTGGCTCACATGTTCTCACTTACAATTGTTTCAATTGTGAGAACTGCAGTATTACGTATGGTTTTCATTTTTGCACTGCACATGCAGGGTGCTTTGTTCTTCATATCATAATCCTAGCTTGCACTTGGGGGAATCTAACTCCTTCCCAATGCAAAATTTTAATCAGGAATCATGCAATATTTGGTAATTTCCCCAAAGTGCCTGCTTCTGGTCTCAGCTTTGTAAGCTGATCATGATCATTTGGTCTTTCATTTACAAGTGCCTGAGATAAAAAGATTGGTATCATTACTATTTTCAGTGCTGAGAAAGTAGCCATACTAATATAAACAGCTTCTTATCCTGGAACTCTATCTGAGGACCATTATAACAAAAGACATTATACATTAATATATTGCACAGACACTTTATTCATTTCAAATTTTTTTTTTTCTGGTAGTAAGCCCAAACGAAAGATCAAAATCTTGTCTAAAATACGACATAAGACTCAGAAGTCCCTAGTACAAGAGACCACCACTGTTCTGCAATATGGCCAAGATCAGCAGGACGTGGAAAGATGTCAGTTTTCATCTAGGTCCTGTAGTTTGCCCTGTACCTGCCAAATAATGATTCACAGCAGAAGAATTATTTGTACAAAAGTGTATAGCAAAAATATTGATATACAAAAAATTGTACAGCTATACAAAATATTGCACAGCAATCACAAGAAAGCAACCAAGAGAAGTATTATGGCTTGCTGGATAGATCAAACGTAAATCAAGGCTGAGTTATTGTAAAGAGATCTTCCCTAGGTAAAAGGACTGATTGATTTAATGCAGAAACATGATGACTAACATTCAGTACACAAAGAAACATTAAAATGCTTCCCCCTTTCTAATATCAGCAACCAAGAAACTGTAAATCAACTACTTAACATAAATCCAACTCAAACTCTAAAGATATACACATAACCCACATAATTCAACTCACAAAAGACCCTCTAAGGATGACTATCCCAAACACCAGAGGCAGTTGCAGACACCGTGTCAAGGGATATTCAGCCTACTCAAAACATCCTGCCATTCACAACCCTTCAACACTGGGCTTCTTGGCCTGATCCAACACCACCCTTCCAAAGCTGTCATTTGCTGATGGTGAACAGAATCCAAAAGTCATCCCTCCCAAAAACTGCCTGCAGCTGGCTTCAGCCCTTTCAGCTGTGTACTTATTAAGATGCAGCAAGCAGACACACCTCAAAAGGCTACCCAGTACAGCCCCGGGGACTACCCTGCTGCTTATAAACTTCAGCAAACTGAGCCAGTGTACCAGTCTAGCTTCCTCTTCAAGTTTAAACACACCATGAAAATAATCCATCAACTTCAGAAACAAGAGTCAATGAAAAAAAGGAGCATTTTGTGTGAAAAACTCATTTTTTGCAAGGCTCCCCCTTGAAATTAACTGTGAATAATAAATATAACTTCACTTTCAAATCACAGGATTGGCTCTTGCCACTGCTGTGAAAACATAGCCATATACATGCACGTTCTAAAGGAAACAAGTATCTCTGAAGTCCAGAGATTGCTGCAACCTTTCTCTGCTCCCTTTCAAAGAGGGCACAAAAACTATCAGTATCATCTGTTGATCCCTCAGCCAAAGCAGCAGGTTTGTGGGCAATCCAGAAGTTCCAGACTGAGTCATTAAACACAGCAACATGGTACCCCACCCTGGAGCCTTCCCCCATACATACACTTGCATAAATCCTGGAAGTTGAACTCAACTAGACTTAATACCTCTAAGACAACTTCAAACCCTAACAAGCATATTCTGCTCATGTGTGTTTTAATTGCAGCTTGTGTGACTAATGAGCCAAAGCCATTAAGATCTCACAATGTATATATAAAAAAGTCCCAAAAGCAAAAATTGCACAAGTTTATATTATGGAAATAAATGTATGTCCTCCTACTCTTTTTCTTCCTGAGGGCATCCTAATTTACTATGGATTGTCTCTGTTAATCAGAATAAGAGGTCTAACTTAACGCAACCAAATATTTAGTTACTGTTTAAAATGGTACGAAAATGCGTAATAGATAAAAAGGTACATCAACATCACTACATGATAGTAAATGACAGCAAGACTAGCACTTATGCATTCATTGGGAAGGCTTGGTTTAAGTAGTTAATAGAAGGTCCTTTTATACAGAGCACTAAAGTTCACCATACTTTTCAGAGCCTTAAATAACAAGATAGCACAAAAAAATATATATTTTAATTAAGGATGGCTCATGAGACTTTCATCAGCTCATGCAGAAATGCAGGCAAGAGTTTCCCCCAAAACCTAAACATCCCAGAAACCAGGCAGTGACTAAAGTGACTGAAGAAAGGATGAGTCCCTTTTCAGGAGCTGAACAAAACAGGAAGTTTTTGGTGCCATTTTTTGGTGTTGTATGTAAACACAATATTATATCCTTAATTTCTTCTAACACAAGGCTTGATTGGACTAATCATTCAAGGTCAGAAAGGGTCAACAACCTGTTAAGATTCTGCCATATCACAGAGTTGATGTCAAATCAAGAGGAACAGTGTATGAGAGTAACTTTCTTTCAATGGTACATTATTTAGATCTCTAGACAGCAAATACTGACAACTTACTAAATGAAATTACAGTCACCTGTTGTTTTTTATTCGTATTTCAGAAAAGTTTCAATCCTGTGATAACATTCTTCTGCATTAGCCTTAGCGGGAAACCTACCTACCCAAAGAGATTTCTAGGAAGTTATTTACTTGGTCAGATGAGTGCCTTTCTTAAGGCAGTATTAGTATGCTTACAGAATTTTCTCACAGCCCAGCTCCAACACACGGCACAGATTTTGCAGTTAAGCTTTAGTTTTGAGAATTTTAAGATGTGCTGTGAAATAGTCATGGTTAAATTCAGTGTCTATTTTTTTTTTTTCCAGATACTTTGGAGGCAGTGTAAAAAGAGATTGGTTTTTAGCTCAGACTGGAATGACTGTAAGCTACGTTAGGTAGCACAAACACCTTCAAACCATCATTCAGTTCCTTCCTATGAGACTGAATTATTGGGACCTTGGACCACTAAACAGAGGCATTCTCCAACCCTGGATCAAAACAAGAACAATACTTTGACAGTACCAAAAGCTGGGAGGAGCAAGCAGGATAGGGCTGGCTGATGCAGTTTGGTGCTGACAGCTGCAGAGCCGCAGCCAGGCCAGGACGCACATCCTGCCAACGTGAGCACACCAGACGTCATCAGCAAGTTACAAAGCGACCCGTCTCATCTAAGCAGCACCAACCTGGGCATTTTCCTCCCTTTCAAGCCCTCTCCTGGAATACATTCTTTTTGGTCATTACTGAGCTAGCAAAAATAAGGACTTCTTTAGAAATTTACATTCATGTCTGTATTCAGTAGTTTGTTTGATTTTGGCAGAGTAGGCAGTAAAGAGAGATGGAATATAGGACATGCATTTCACTCCTGTGGATTTGTTGTATCAAATCGGGATTTTAAAGACTATTATATAAGGGGAGGGGAAAAAAAATCTACAGTTCAGCCAGGTTCTAGACAATCTGCATGACTGGTCTTATTTACATAAAGATCTAGTAATAATTCAGAAAGTAGCACTGAACTGTACTGCAATGTCATTTGCTGTCTTGTAAATTGTATTTACAATAAACATCTTTTTCTAATAAATATTTAAACAGTGATCACAGACTCTTCACTCAACCTAAGTGGTTGAAGATTACAACATCAGAGCATCTCCCTCAGTCTACAGCTCGAGTGCTGCCCTGCACCTGGTTCAAAAGGACAAGTTTAGGTCAAATACTTAATCTTGCTGCCTGGATTTTATCAGTCTGTGCTATAACTTTTACATTAAGTAGGTTTTAGTATCTAATTGATTTATATAAATTTTAGGTAAATCACGCCTCAAGTGACTTGTAAAGTTATTTGGCCAACTGCAAATTATTGTAAGTGCATTATACAGAAAGAGAATTTAATGTTCCCCAGTTAATAATACCCAAATGGTTTTTAAAGAACATTGTAGGGCTTGTATCATAAAATTAAGTATCTAAAAGAGTGAGCAAGTACAAAGAACAGGCTGCTATTTATGGCATTCATTAAAAGACAGGCAACTTGCTATTTTATTTTCCAGTGCATTCTTCTTCCCTGTTCTAAGGTTTCAAATTATAGCAAACTAGGAGCAAAAAGTGGTTGGGGGCTCTATTTTGCCATATGAAATACCACCAAAACACCCACTGCTTTATTTCTAACTTGCAAAATGTAGTTGGTTTTCTTAAAGTGTAATATGATGCCTGAAATCTGGTATCTAGCTTTTCAATCAGATCATTAATCTAAGTCAAGTTGTTGCTCACTCTGACTTCCAGTATCTTTATCTGTGCTCACCGCACTATAACTTACCTGACAAATGTCCTCACTATGAAACAACAGATTACTTTTATTACGACGGCACAGGGATGGTTTGAGCACTTCTGCACTCATATTAGAAATAAAATTTTAAAAAATCGGTAGTAATGGTGATAACAGAAGTCAGAGATAAAACTGCACTTCACTTAGTAATCTGTCAAGCTGAGAATACCATGCAGAGGCACTGACTCGGCTTCAGAGACTTAACTCCTAGTTTTTCAAGGCCAAAGCATTTCTAAACTAAGCTAAATCAAGTCCAGAAGAACTCTTGTGAGTTAGCCTGCCAGTTCACATAAAGAGGGCTAGCATTGCATGACAAGGGATTTTTTAAAGTGTTCAGAAACTAGAAAGTAATAATGGTGTTTTTTGGCAGTACATGGGAAGGCAAAGTGGCTGCAGGTAATGTTGCTAGAGATGCTATCAAATTCCTAATTGTTCAGCTTTTTCTTGTACTTTGTAAGCTGCCTTGAAATTCCAGACTCCTCCTGGCATTTTAGTTACATAGGAAAACAACTGTTCTTGGCCTCTTTTCTTGAACACCTGTGGACAGACAATGCTATGCAACAGCTTTTCTCCTTCACAAGAGTATCTACATTTCTGCATGTAACAAACTACTCTCTATAATACTACTAAACTCATTCTCCTTGTAGCTATTCCAAATACTAATTGACTCAAAGCCCAGTGATGAATAGCACTCATGTAACACTGTACAGTAATGGCCCTTCATTAGAGAATCAATGAGAGGAGGAAGACTAAATCTGAGCTATAGATTCTATACGAAGATCAAAAGACCCTATTTTTGTATCTACACCAGTCTCTGAGGAAGTGTCCAATTCTCTCACTCTTTCACAGCACTGGATTTACCAGTATGTCTGTGTGTGATGTATAGTATTTTGTCCTGATTACCACTTACAAAACTAAAAAGCAAATGAATATTCTCATTTGAAAATGTGTATTATTTTTTAACAAATTACAGATTAATTCCTTAGTTACTTTGAGACCATGCACTCAGAAATTCACAGCCATAGAAGTGAGGGCTGGAAGGCAGCCTCAAAAATAAAATTTTACATGAATGCAGGATAATGACTCACAATATGATCCCTCTATCTGCATTCATTTTAGAAAACTGATGAACTGATGACAGGTGTCAGTTTGTGCTTTTCAAAAGAAAGATCAGATGGGAATCCAGATTGTAGATTTACTAGAGGTCAAATAAGAAAAATCTTTTAGAGATCCAGAGAGCCCAAGGAGCCATTTATCAAAGAGTTATTCTAATTGCACTTACTTTAATCCTGTCTTTGCTGGGATATGTAGAAGGAGAACAATTAACTGCAGACTACAAATCACAGAATTGGGACTTATTGTAAAAAATCCAAGTTTTTAAGCAGAGAATCACACAATTTATTGTGTGACTGGTTAAATTGTTCTCAAAACCTGCATTTTCCAGTGCTTTGTCTTTGCAACTATTACACTTTTCCACAGGAGCAGTGTAGCTGTATATAACAGGAGGTGTGTAACGGCTTAATTACAACAAAGAAGCCAACACCCCAATTACACTTTTAAAAAAATAAAGTTCTAACAGTCAATATGGAGGCCATACTCCATCGAATATCAAGCTTTCGCTTTCACTGCCTATTAGTGCCAAGAATGAAATCACTCTGTAGCAGTGTCCCTGCCCTTTGTGCAGCAGAAGCTGTTTCTTGGCAACCAACGCAGACAACTGAGTTGCCACGGAAACCAGAGAGACTAATTTATAAAAACTCTGAAACAAAGCAACTAAAAAGACAACCCTAAATAGGGTGGGTATATGCCATATTACTTCCTACAGCATTCTCACCGATAAAAGAACCAGAAATGAAAATACTAAATTACTAGTGGCAATTTTCATTTTTTCTGTAAAATTGGATTTACAAAGAGCCAACGTTTTGTTGCATCAGCAGCCAGTAGCCCGTTTCTGCCTTTGGTTCAAGTTGGCAAACACACCTGAAGATTTATACTGCAGTTGAAGAGGAAGGCTTTCCATTTCAGCCACTGTTTTCTCTTTCAGGGAAGAGGGAGGCTGAGGGAAAATGGCACAGACAACTGTTGCACAGTGTGCCTGGAATATCTGCAAGCTGGATAAAACAAGTGCTAACATAGTGAAAAGGCAGAACAATGGCGTATATCATAACTCACTTGATCTAAGAAATGTACATTCAAGTTTCTTATTCATTTAAAAATATTTATTAGTGGAAAATATTTTCTCTTCTTTAGTAACTAGAGAGATGCCAGAGATAGCCATCTCCTGAGTGCATTTTAACCACAGTTGTGTTTTGTGTACGTGCACATGTGGAGAGCATGCTAAAGGCATACATTTTTAGTAGCGAACAAGGTGCGGAAAACCCCACCACATGCTGCATTTCCCAGGAAAGGAAACCAATATGACAACAAGTTCTCTCTTCAAAGAGAAAACTAGTTCATTCAGCTGCCTAGCCAGGGAACTTAACTCCTCGGAATGATAAATACCAGAGAAAGAGAGATGAAGAGAGGATACATTTGCTCAGAGACAGCGACTCATTGATGGCAGGTTCCCACTGACAGGCTCAGGATGGATTCTGCTCCTGCCACGTTAACCTTGGCACTGTCCAATTCACCATGACATCTCCACAGAGGTCAGGCTAGGTAGTAACTATTTGCTTACTGACCATGTGACTACTGCCAAACACAGCACCAGTGACAGGAAGTCCTGGCTGCCTCACCTCCTCAGGGGGAAAAGTCCACTTGCAGGTCTGAGGGCATCAACCTCAGTCTATTTTACTCAGCCATAAAATTCCTTAAGGTGATTGGAACTGCTAGAAATCTCTACTGCTCTTTCAAGTTTGACTTAAGCAGACCCATAGGTTCAAAACATATTAGGTGAGGACACAAATAAATAGTCCATAGACTGTTTCCATGGGAAACTAGATGAGAACATCAGCATTTTAAAAGAAAATGCATCCTCTTGATGCTTTCTGCAAATCAAAAATCAGTCACACAACTGCACTCATGCTCAGCTATTCAGTGAACTGTGAAAGGCAGTGTTATCAGTGGTGATTATCACCAAGATTGTCAGATGTGTAAAACCCAGTGGAGCTAAAAGAAGCAGATGCTCTGGAGAAATGCTGCACATCAATCGGTTATCACAAATTATAAACCAAAAAAAAATGTGTGTCCTAACTGAACAATTCCCTGAGTTCCCCTAGTTTAACACCTTACCTGCTATGTAAACAGTGAAATTATGCACAGATTCCCTTAATTTTCATGTAGTAGTGAAATAATTTTTGAGCTATAAGGTGCTTGGAAGACATTTCTCTAGCATATGATACTATGCACCAACAGCCCATTTCCCAACACAGACAGGCTCATCCTAAGAACCTGAAAAATTCTACTACATCCAGCTTCTCCAGAGAATTAGAAGTAAGTGGAGGTTAAAATTTAATTTTTGTACTTGAAGGATTTGGGTACCAAGTATTGCCTGTGAACTTCTCTCTACTACTGTAGCTTTGTTAGAGCACAATAAGTTCTGAGTTATCCTTAGAGAAATATTAAACAAGACAAAAAAAATTTGAGTTCTTTTAACCGGACACTGAACAGACCAAATTCTCTCGACAAAAGTATAAGACAGTTGGATGAGTATCTCACATATCTCAGAAATGGCTTTATATTTCAACTGCTTGCCTATTCTGATACCTTACAAGAGTTAGAGGCACTGTCGCCTTAGAAAAGAGCCGAAGAAGGTGGGTAGCATACATTATTTGCTCTTTGCAGCCTGCATCCTAAAGCGTAAGAAGTTTTTATTAGTCTGTGGGCTGTTAACTTATTTCACTGAAATACACCATTGCACGTTATCTGCTCTTTGAAGAGGTGGGTGAAGACACACTCTTACACAATTCTGATTTTCTTCTACTGAAGCCATAGTCTAGTAGTAATCTTGAACTTCCCACCATCTCATGAAGCCAGTCAATAATATTACACCTGGATATCTGACAGCATTATACTTTGAAGACACTTTCCAAACAGTGAGTGAAAAATCCATTCTTTAGTGCCTGCATGGATCCAGTTTACCCACAGAAAAGGTTGCATCTCAAATTTTTCACCAAATTACTAACTTTTTGGAACAAAGCAGCTGTTGTGAAAAATGCAGTTTACTGCTTATTTTGACAATTTCTTCATTCCCAATTCTAAAATATCCACTGGATTTTCTGAAACATTTTGGCCAACACCAAAGTGAACATGATCCAGAGTGTGTCCAGGTGGCCAAGAAGGCCAATGGCATCCCGGCCTGTCAGTCTCTACTCCTAAGTAACAAGTGATAGGATGAGAGGAAATGGCTTCATGTTGCACCAGGGGAGGTTTCAGTTGGATATTAGGAAAATTTCTTCACAGAAAGGATTATCAAGCGTTGGAACAGGCTGCCCAGGGAACTGGTGGAATCACCATCCCTGGAAATATTTAAAAGACTGTCAGGGACATGGCTAAGTAGTTGACTTGGCAGTACTTGGTTAGTTGATGAACTCAGTGATCTTGAAAGGCTTTTCCAAACTAAATGATTCTAAGATTCTATAAGTAATAACAAACATTTGCCCAGGATCTCTGAAAATAAGGACTTCCAGATTTTCATGACAGCAACACATTTTCATATCTGTGGAGATCAGCAGCAATGGTAAAATAGTGAGTCTGTTGGTGATAATTTTTTCCACAGCCTGAAAAGATTTTTAACAAATATTTTAAGCGAGTGGCAGATTGTTTGCTTTTATAAGTGACAGAGCAAGATCAGGGAAGAACCAACCCAAACTTTCCAATAACCTTTTCTTCTCCAAAGACAGCTGTACTTGCTATGCCATATATGGAAGTATTTCCTTGTAAAGCCATCTGTCATAGTTAAAGGACTAGTCCAGATGGGCTTTGCTCAGTACTAGTTCCCACATGAACCAAATTTCAAAAACCTGAGGGAAATCTGAGCCATAATAACAAGGGATAGGGAGAAGACAGAGGGTGAAAGTCCACAAAACCCAAAATAACTGAGATAGCATGGCGAGGGTGTTTCACAGACAACATGGACTGGAAGAAACAAGCTAACCAAAAAAATCAGAAAAAATTCTACCTCCCCATTCATTCTCAAGAGAACCAATGTGAATGTTGGATTGTGGGTGCATGTGTACATAAGCACACAAAAGAGTTCCAGCCTGCCCTTCCCAGATGGGCAAATTACTGAGTAGCAGAGATTGATGCAGGCATCTCAAATTATGAATTATGCAAGATCATTTTAAAAAGAAAAAAATCTCTTTTTGGTGTAGATCAATTGTATCCTTGTTCAGGAAATAACTTCACATTTATTGTGGGAAGGATAGAAAAACCCCAAGCCAACCTTCTCTTTGCTTCCCTGTACCTTCCTAGATACCATCCTCCCTTACAGGAAGGGAGAAAACCAGGAAGAGTACAGTTTGCTCAGCTGTTTTTCAGTGTTGATAAGTAGCTGATGGCCTTGCTTCTCCTCTATATGACAATTTAGAAGCAAGTGAATGATGTCAAAAGATAGTTTTCACAAAAATTTTATGAATGAGAGTAATACCAAAAAACCCTGGTTACTTTAGTTGATTATTCTATTGCAGGATGTGTCACAATACCTGAAATTTGTTAGCATTAGCCAGTTGACTCAGAATGGTATTACTCACAGCATTTACATCTTTTCTGAGAAAGGAAAGCTGAGAACATGAAGCCTACAGAGTATTTTAAAGTCGTGCAGAACAGAGCTGCCGAAAGGGAAGAAAAACTCAAATTATGGCTCCACTAACAAGACAAAACAAAGTTGGGCTACCAAGTCATTTCTCTGCTAAACTTTTTATTTGAAAAGCCCTTACTTAGCTTCACCTACAGCTTTGCCAAATCCACTTGTGATATGTCATAAATACTTGGATATGTTAATGGCAGAAAGCTCTCTAAATTACTTGTTATGTTTTAGGAAACAAAAGAGGATCTACCCTTTTAGAGTCTAGAGTCCTTCCTCTCTTCCTTCTTTGGGATGCATTACTTGGGATTTGCCAGGAGACAGCTGCTTCTCCCTCTGCAATGACTACCAATAACCCTTCTACTCCCACAGCTCCCATAAGTTTCACAGAATTGCATATTGGTTCCTTTTCCTGACCTACATTTAACAGAAATTCCTGTGTAAAAGGCAAGTCATCTTTTCATGTCTCTTCAGTAGTCCTGTGCCACTTTCTGCAATTTTTCTCTCCTTGCTGTTCTTCTGTGCTGTATTTAGCTTCACTGTTGCAGTCTACTAGCATCATCCACAACATATTCATATTGTCCTCCCAATTTCAGTCTATTATCTCCCCTCACAGAGGGCAATTACCCAGTCTCATGTTCAACTTCATGTCCCCTATTAAGTAATCAGAGTATCTTTCTCTACATCCCTATTTCTATGTGACTGAGATTAAGTACTAATTTAAAAAGGAATTATGTACACCTTGCTAAAGGTAGAATATCTTGGTCTTATTTTGCATAAGCCCCCCATTTATCCGTTATCCATTGTTTTCTGCCTAGCACTGACTAGGACTGCAAAGGTGAAGTGGAATCTTTGTTCTTTCTAATGCAGCACACACCCATTGCACCTCGAGAAACTGTTTCAGCTCTATTTGACAAGCTGAGAATGACTTGATACCTTACCTTCTTCAAGGTTTTTTTGGTACTAAGTTTAAAGGCTTATTTCCAGGGAGTAATCTAAAATAATACAGAATAAAGCTAAGGCAAGTTGGTACACATATTTAGTGAGGCTTTGTTCCCAAAGAACAGGAACACTTACTGTACAGACAGACTACCATTGATTTGGAATATAAAACCTTCCCACACACTCTACCTAGGTTATTCTGGGGGAGAAA
The DNA here is from genome assembly GCA_013400975.1 of Atrichornis clamosus. NCBI lineage: Eukaryota > Metazoa > Chordata > Aves > Passeriformes > Menuridae > Atrichornis > Atrichornis clamosus. The sequence goes on from WBMZ01011753.1 coordinate 367,900, forward strand.
ATCTGGAGCTGTAAAGCTGCCTGTCACTTCAGGATTTCAGAAGTCATGACAGTCTGCTTTAAGAAAAAAAAAAAAAGAAAAGGAAAAAAATTTAAAAAAAGAAAAAAAGGGTAACTTGAGGACTACATGACATCTTAACATTCCTGTTTCAATGCTGCAGCAGGACAAGATGCTGCAGTTTGAAACTAAAGGCAAAGGAGAGCCTCTCCTAGCCAGGGGATGAACTAGGAGCAGTGGTGAAGAGCCTCAAGCAGTATCACCAGGATATCAGTCATTTTTTTAGAGCACCTGTCTCTAATTTCAGTGATCCTTCTGATTATTTGCCTATAAGTGAGGCAGCACTGTTAAAGCTTTCCTCTTCCTACAGAGGTACAAAGTGACATTCAGTCGTTCCTCTCCTCCTCCTTCTGTAACATTTAAGAGAACGGTTCCTACTGAATGCTGTGAAAAATGACTGGCATTCAGTTGGACTCAGCACAAGAGAAACCAGAGCTTGATTTTCTTTTCTAGGACAGCCCTCCTCCATCTGCAGATGGAAAGGTTAGTTTTTTACAGGGATGCCGCATTTAAAAGCTACTCCTCCTACAGAGTCATTGAAGACTTGCCAGAAAGGAAAATCTCATCCTTTCGTCCTCATCACCTCCCTCCCCCCACAAACAACCAAAGCATAAAACACAACAGGCTCTATACCAGGCTACCTCATTTAAATACTGCTGCTTAAATGAGATTTAAATCAAGCTGCAATATAATTTTGTTTAAAAGCATTTTTTAGCAAGGTGACATTCCTACAAATATTATTCATCTATAATGACTCCTATATATCTTTACCCATTTGCTCTTTTGGTCCCACATTTAAAATTCAGCAAATATCTCAAAACTGATTTTAGCTTCATAGCATTATTTCTTGCCCATGTCTTAATGGAATTGTCTGATTAAAATGAAATTCAACTGAATCACTTTTTGTCAAAAACAGAAGTTCTTGGGTATATGTATTCATTCTGACAAATACTTTAATTCAAAATATTTTTTTAATTATTGGAATACCTATACATGATTATAAAAGGTTTATTTCATTTAAGTCTTCTGTTATAGAAATAGAGCACCAGAGAGACTTTACCCAGTTGCTTGGCATGTCCAAACTACAGATATTGCATGTTCATCTCAAGTTTATTTGCTGATAAATTAAAAAAAAAAAAAAAGTTCAAGTATCAATGTTCCTGGTTCTTAACCAATTAGAATAGCCCCATTCTTCCTATTTCATCCCATGTCTCCCTCAACCTTTGCTTACAGTACTGATGGCAATCAATGCTATTATTAGTGCAATTATCTTTACATAAGGTACAGAAGCCTTAGTTTGCTTACCCCTGATGAAAAACAGCAGACATCAACAACTGCATTCACAGGGATGTTAATCAACTGCACCACCACTGAACACTTCTACGTGCATGTTTTTTCCCCATCTCACCACAATGTCATGTCCAACACCTCTTCTGTCAAAAATCTTCATGTGTCATGCTTACTGCTCCCTCATCTGGTTTCTGTTCCTCTACTTCCGACAGGCCACTTGATTATTCTTTCCTACATTAACTGCTTCATATTTGCGTTATTAAATTTTACATTGATTGCGGTTCGTGTTCCTAATTCATCAAGATCACACTCTATTTAAACAGATTACTCCAGAGTATTCACAATTCTCCTCAATCTGCCCCAGAACAGATGTGTTCTGGTTTAGAAACTGAAATATCCAAATATCAATTTTTTTCTTGAAGACCTTTAGGCAGCCTTCTTTTTCACACAAGTACAGAACAGTGAAGATGCTGGAGCTCAAGAAATATTTTTACATAGCAAAAATAAAAGTACAAAAGCATTTCAGATAGCAATGTGGGCTACTCAGATGACAGGAGATAATTAGAATGCCTTTTTGTATTCCAGGTTCTCTCCCTCTAAACCAAACCACATAGGTGTAAACCCTGCTAGCTCTGTCACATCCACACAGGGGCACTGGCCCTATATATGTTCATGTAGCTGTAAGTAAAATGTGGACAGGAAAAAACCCCTACTCTATCAGAATCAACAAGGCCATAAATGGACTTTTTTCATGATCATGAGTTTCTAGATTTTTAACCTTTTTATTCTTAATCACCAAGACAGAATTACAGCATGCGTGAGTTTATTCTCGTGTGAACACAGGGTTTCTCATTATCAGTGCCCACGGTGCCAGGACCATTCCCACAACACATGCGTGTTACACTCACCTCCTTCTCAAAGCTATTTCCTCACCAAGGAGCATGCAAGCATGCCACTTAAACACTCCATACATTGCATTAGCTTTAGCTCGGATTTTGTGTGGGAGTAAATGCAAACACAGATTTCATACATGGAGAAACAGCAGAAGGTTAAAGAAATCTTGATTATAAGCATACAAGATATACTAACAGAACAAAAGAGGTGGACTAGAGAATTGAGATGTGCTCAGGAGTCCATTTCACACACAGCACACACACAAACTCCACAGAAAGCACCATTTTTCAGAATCTGCTAGATTTTAAAGAAACAGGAGTTGTGATTAGAAATCAAAAAAGGAGATAATAATATTTAAAGACATAAGTTTAAAAAAACAAATCATAGAAAATTAAGGAGACTCCTAGAAAACCTTCAGTAACAGACAAGTGATTCAGAGGTGTATAGGAAATTAAGAAAGCGAACATGAGACAGCAGGATATTTCAAGGACAACTAGAATAAAGAAAGCTCTACAGTTTAGCTTCTGGATTCATGGTATATAGCAGCAACTGCAGTTTGCAATTCAAATTAATGCAAAACAGACATATAACCTGGCTGTAAGGGAAGGCAGGTGAAGGTATTTTAAACAGCAAACTCTCTTCTGTTTAAAAAGTCAGCATATCCATTTTAGGCAATGTCTGCCTTCCCTCACTTTTAATCAAAGGCATTCTACTCTGGCTATTCCACAAGATGCCCCCAATTGTCCCCTATTGCCTGGCAGCTTTAAGAAAATAATTTCTTATACGAACCCAAATAGATAATTAAAAGCAGTTCAAACTGAGATTTCACTCTATTCACTTGATGAGTAAATGTCTCTTACAATTTTAAGCTATTAAAGCTATCAGGAGTTTTATTTAAAATAAGTTTGTGAGATCCAACATTTAATGGAAAACCAAATCCACTAGAACAACTGATTTGGGAGAGGCAATCAGCCTTAACTACTTAACATCAGTTGTATTTTCAGTAACATCCAGCCCTGAATTCAAAACCCTATAAAGCTTTACAGCTTCCAGTGGGAACATACTACGGTCTTCTGCTTTGCCTTCTGAAGTCAAACTCACTTATTTCTGATAATTTCACTCCTTTTTGTGCTCATTTTTATCTATGTGTGAAGTACTATGCCCAGTCCTTAAGTCCCCAAAGACTTCTATTCTCTTCTGACTATGACTTCAAGTATTCAATTCTGTAGCAGAAGCTTGATTCTCTCCTCAGCAGCTTTCTCTAGCAAAGTCTGACCTACTTCAGAAGTTTTTTGGGGTAAAACATAGGAGAAAATACTTATTAAAATTTGAGAACAAACTATGTGATATACACCTTGTCGTTAACATTAACCAGTAACATCAGGAAAAGAGTCTCAAAAGAGTTTGATTTATTTATAAAAATGTAAGCAGTTTTCAGAGCACTACTGCCTTCATTCAGTACAATGGAAATGTTTTCACCTACTGGTAATTGTATTAGCTTCTAAATCTGATTGAGTCTGGACAGTCTGCCCCCGTGAACTGGCACACAGTGCTGGGGACATAGATTCAGAAGAGATTAAAAGTCAATATTACGGGATTGAACAAATTAGTTTCAAGCTTAAAGAGGAATGGAGGGGGAAAGAGGCAGAATACATGGTACATCACTGATTTAATGTTACATAATACCGTTGTCCCTGAAGATCCTCTAAGCCTCAGTCCCACTTCCAAAATTCACAGCAGAAATCCTCAGACACACAGAGTCAGGAAAATGATTTGCACCTCCGACCACTGTACGCAACACGGTTCATTTTAGAAAGAATCATTTTAGAGACAGCAACCTGGATTCTTCTTGAGTAACTTGATGAGCTCCTGGAAAATACATCACTGCCCTAGACTAGCTTTCTACAGAAAAAGGATCACAAGAGGCAATTCCAGACTCAATAGGTAGAATATTCACAGACAACTGTGTTTCTTGCCACTCACTACACGCAAGAGCAAAGTGTATGGTTTAAGAAATGCTTGAAAGTATTGAACATAAGATGTTTCACAGCTTACTGTAGTTTAAGAAAAGAAACTGATTTCATAAAAAAATTAGAAAAACAAGGTAAAAATTGGGCTGTCACTACCATTTCCTGCATTATCAGTAATTTTTGAATTATTTAGCCAGTATCAATCACCTTTTGTAGGGTTTGAAAGACCTTGGTTCGTATAAATGCAAGAATTTATTTTCAAAGAACACATCTAGGGACAGAATATTTATGTGGTTTGCCCTCTCTATGTTCATCATTCACATAAGAATTTTCTTCTACACAACTGCTTGGCAAAAAGGTGTTGAATAGAAAACTAAGTGGAAATATGTAATCAAGGACATATTTGCACCAAGTCTCAGGTAGTTGTTCAAACTCGACTTTGATTAAGTTATCATCCTTCAGTTTATTAGGCTAACTTTTTGTAAAAGAGGCACTGCCAAGATTTTCCAAGTGTTTGTGTAAGAATTCAAGGTCCAACAACCCAATTATACAAAAATACTTACATTAAAAAGAAAATACCTAAATTCTAGTAAGCTGCACACAGTATTACAATTTTTTCCTATGAATAGTATAATTTAGTTTCTTAGGAAAGAAATACATGCTACAAAAAACTATGAGTGGAAAATAATGGGTTTTTTTCTTTAGATGATGCTCAGAGTTCTCTTAAATAGCTAGAAATTCTTAATTATCTTGTAACAACTAGCTTTAAAAGGAACAGAAACAACCCAGCAAATCCAATATTCATTATGCTTTTTTTACAGTCTTACTACATCATACCGCTTAAGAGAAAGGAATACACAGTTATGCCAACAAAAGAAAAGCATTACTAACAGTAACAGCTTCAGAGAGTACAAATTCGTACCAGCAAACACAAGAGTTTGACAATACACACTGCAAAAGCTTTGAACTATCAATCTCATTTTGTTCAGACAAAGTCATGAGGCAGGGGGAGAAGAAGAGAGAAAATGTAATGACTACTGTTTGAAAGAACCACAAAAAGATTTCAGCTCTTCACAAAGAACTTATTTGGTCCCAAGGACTATGTTTTATTGAGCAGGGGAAACTCTTCTCAATGGCCACCAGTAAACTCATGCCTGTCTCCACAAAACAGTCATACAGCATCATCAGAGAAATCTGCAAGCACTTTTCCCAGCTCTCTTTCAAGAAACAAATAAGAAAACAAACAAACAAACAAAAAACACAAACAAAACTTCCCCCAGGAAGATCATACAGTTGCGGATGTTCTCATTTGCTTTTCTTCTCCTTCCTCAATAATCAGTAATATGCAAATGCAGATATAAATAACTTAACTAGATAGGAAGTTCCTTCTGGTTATATTGTACATTTAAACAGCAAAGCAAAGTCCAGATGTAGAGGAAAAGGATACTTATTCTAGAAATTGATAATTCTGAATGACCACACAATTTCCCTTCCACTGCAAAACACTTCCTCACACTTGCACAATATGAAACTCCACCTTGAGGAGCCTTAAAAAAAGGCTTCTGACAGTACATCAACTCTCTAAGGCGTAGCTGGATATCCTTAAAGACACTAAGATCAGCTTCTATGATATTTAACACATATGGAAGCAGGTATTCAAGTTTTCAGTCTCGTTCAACTAATGACAGCTCTCCTTTTGCACAGCACACAAGCCACTCCAAAGGCTGCAGAAGATGGCGTCTTCTCTTCTCAATTTTCAAAGTCAGCCTGCAGTTCCTGTGGGATGCCAGTTAGCAACCATGGAAACTCCTATTGTGAGACAACTTTTGGAGACAGAGCAACACAGTTGTCAGTCTCAGTTTAATAAGAACCGACCCCAGACAAATGAATGAACACACTGCTTTCAGTTAGGAATGGGCTTCTGTTCACTCCCTTACAGAGAACTTCATTTGAGTAACAATTAAAATTGTTAGTCAATGTCATAACATGACATGGAAACAGCCTATCCTGAGACACAAGAGTTCAGGGACCTCTCCTCTATCACCAGGATAATACCAATTGCCAGCAAATTTTCTATCCTAGCACAAATGCTTTTGAACCAGTTTTTTATGCTTTTGTTAAAGTACAATCTAATTTGTAATGGAAGCCTGCTTTTCTGAACAATAAACATAAGAATCTCCCAAGATCTCCAGAGTGCATCACGACTTGCTGAGACAGGCAATTTTCAGTCACTGATTTTTTTTGTTTGTTTTTCAGACTATCATGTCTTCAAGAAGGGGCCTTTTCCCAAGTATTGAGAAAAAGTAATCTCATCTTTTTAATCCTTCCCTAAAATCAGTTTCAAAGCACCAAAGCCAGAAATTATGGATCTTCCCAAGGAAGAAAAAAAATGTTTTTGATTAAACACAGTGCAGGCAAGAAGAAGGGAAAGCGAGGTGCATTACAAGTTGGAGAGGTGGTCTTTGGGTTTTTTTCATGTCTCTCACAGCTACATAAAATGGTGGCCTGTCAGCATCACCCAGACAGGGCCCTAAAATTCATATCTAAAAGAAGCAACACAGGTATTTTCTGATGGGCATGACCTTTCTAGCATTCACATCAGAAGCCCTTTGCGAAAGAACAGCTTTTGTGCAGTGTAAGCACAAGGAGTTTCAGGGCCCCAGATGGTAGTGCAATATTAAAGTGTCACCTCAAAAGCTGTTGCTTCCCTGTTAAAACGATTATGTGAGCTGCAGGAGCCATTTTACTTCATGTTTTCTCACAATTGGTCGGTATCTGCACAGCTACACCTCACAGAGAATTCACCATGGCTCTCTGGTCATTCAACATCACCCTTGTGCTTACGGCTGACAGGGAGCTCCAAAGCCTTCAACAAAAGAGGGAAGATAAAGTTACTGTGCTGAGACACAGAAGATAAGCCGCATTCAAAATTTTTCCTATTTTTGAAAAATGTGGACAATAAGTGCTATTTTGAGTGGATTGTAGCTACAACTGAAGAACAAATAAAAAGGATATGATCGGTCAGTCACCCTTAAAATTAAATGCACCTTCTGTATTAAGAGTGGAATTGATTACAAATGCTGATGTGATCGAAAATTACAGAGCACACACAAAACAAGTCACTTGTTGCACATAAATTTTATTTTGTTTAACATATATTTTGTCTAGATTGTTGTACAATATACACTACCCAAATGCTGAGAAGAGAATTTCCTCCTGGGAACGATACCTACCTTCCTTTATATAGGTGTTTCTGTACCAAGGACAATCCAGGTCTAGAGAAAGACATTTGAGATGTTTAATGCATCCTACAAAATTCTACATTTGGCCAAGAATTTACTGTGGAATACAGATATTATCATCAAATGCTTTTCAATTGTTCAGAACAAAATAATAAGAAAACCCTTGCTCATTTTAGGTGTAGGTGCAAACCGTTGTTTTTGTTTTCTTAAGAGAGTATTTCTTAAAACAATAGTATTCCCTTTTAAAAACTAAGAGATCAGGTGTCTTCAGAAAGACAAGTCCACAGGAGAGGGAGTTTGTTTGCCTCATAACATACCCAGTTCATAGTGGGCTCCCATTAAGAAAACAAAAGCACATTGCACTCAATGAAGAAGCTTCAAGCTTTCCAGCACTGTGATGTTCCCTTTCCGTGAGGTCACAATTCTTGGATAGCTATTTTAATGCCTTAAAGCAAGATTATTGAGGGTCATCCTGTGCCTCACACATACTTCTGTAAGGTATATGTCTTTAAGTAAATATGGCTATATTTCATACCTGCAAAGGTAATTTGATTTGTGATGAAATATTTATTAGGGGGGAAAAAAAAACAGATAGTGACTTTTATTTTGGTATCTCTGGCACTTACCATTTATCTGTCTAGAGTTGAATGGACAGTATACTGAATAAACAGAAAAATAACTTGCATGATTGCATCTTGTTAAGCTAAGCAAATCACCTGTTCAAATAAGTAGGTCCTATTATAAACCAGATGTTTGTTCTGCCAAAAGCAATTGGAGGACGTACAAGGTAGCAAAGCACTGTTGTCCAACCTTTAGTCTTTGTCTAAACATGCAAATTGCAAATACCCTGCACAAATACACACAACACTTCTAAAAGCGGCACTGCTTCACAGTTTTGCTGTTAAATGTGACCTTGATTAGTTGTTTTCTCCCATTTTAGTCATTGATGTTATTCTAGAAGTGTACCAAGCAAACAGAAACCAGAAAACTGATCTTGCAACAAAGCAACTGGGCTCTATCTCCACATGCAGCTTGTGTCCTCAGTGCCTTCATTGTGTGTCCACACACTGCCTTTTAGAAGGCCATAGTTTAATGCACATCAAACTAAAAATGCCACTTTCTGTTAAAGAAAGGTTAGAAATCAAACTGCAACAGTGCAGCTACAATAAAGCAAGACACATTTCAGTCATGAGAAAGTGTTTCTTCTCTGCGCAAGTATGTGATAATAGTAAGGGTCAATACTGAGAATATCTATCCTTTTATGCACTTAAACAACAGTTTAATCTAAAAAATTGAGTAATGCTCATAGTAAGAGCATGCCCTCATTATCTGTATTCCTACGGGCAGCCATTACACCTACTCATTCTATTTTTATTTTCCTTGCGCAGCAAAGTTGGCAAGGAAAACTCCTCAAGATCTCCCCTTGGAAAGCTTTTGATTTTAGCCTGTATTCATAAGACTGTTAAACATTTCTGAGAGTCCCACCATCTTCAAATGCATCAGTGTGTTACAGAGAAGTAATTCTATCTCTTTCTCTAGGGTACAAACAGCACCAGACCATGGTACCAGTAGAAATATATCCATAAAAGCATACACAAACTATTCTAGACACGGTATGAAACCTATCCAGCTCTGAGGAATCATTAATAATTAAACTGCAAAATTATACTAAATGCAGGCCATTTATGCGCTTTATGATCACATTGGCAGTTGTATATTCTGCCCCTTTAAGCACATATTAAATGATATTCCAAAGTTTCCCCAACCTCGATGTCGAAACATAGATTTTTATGTGCTATAAGGAAATGCAAATAAACCACTAGTTACCCTGTTTGCAGTAAGGAGAAACACTTCTTCTATTTTTTGGAAAACTAAATAAATGCATGAAATCCAAAGTAAATACCCACCCAGTATTGGAAAACATTGAGTTTTAGTCCCTGAACTGCCACCGACCCAACAAGACAAGATTCATTAAATATGCCGGGGTTTTGTTTTTTTGAGGATTGTCTTCTTGTGGTTTTTTGTGGGTTTAGTTTGCTCCTTTTTTTGTTTTGGTTTCTCGCCCAACCTTTTCTTCTGCTATTCCAGCATTAAAAGGTTGAAATGGCTACTACAACACACCTACTTAATCAAGCCCCTGGAGTTCTACGAAACACTCACAAAGCAACACGTGCACCAAAAATTACTAAATTTTCCAAAACCAAGAATTTTTGGGATGGGGAATCAACTGGATGTCAAAGGTGAGCTTTCTTCCTAACAATTATAACTTTCCTCAGGTTCTGATTGTCTAAGCACTACCTCCCTCACCAAAATAAACTCTTTACATTGTCATCAAATTTTGCAGGCCATCATTTAAATTCCTCTTAAATGAACAAAATATTTATTAACATCTTTTAAAGATACAAATCAAACATCACAACTAACAAGGTTGTTGGAGGAAGAGAATTTAATCTCAGTTTTTCCATGCGTAGTGTCAGTATGGGACAACTACCCAACTTGGATGCCAAGACTCTGACTCCTGCTACTTTCTTTTTATCAGCCTGAGGCATCTAATGATGGTATCCAACAACAGTATACGTCCCACACTGTCCACCTGCACTAACAATACAGGGAACTCATGTCAATTTTTGCCATGAATGGGCAGTTCCAGTGTCTGTCTCATAAAATAACTCAGAAGAGACAACAGTACAGAATAGCCTGTCTCCAAGTTATATTCCCAAAGAATAATCCCAGGAGAGCTTTATTCTCTTATCCTTACAGTAAATTACTTTTCTTGACTCAGAGCTTTAAGATTTTATTGCTTTTTAAGTTAGCGACGAAAGATTTAATCACAGATTTGTTAGCTTTAGCCCCTGAACACAGGCTTTTCCAGAACCTTGAAAACTCCAGCAGGAGTCACAGTAGAAGTTCCCAATACAAATACTACTGGAAAAATTTTGGATTTACCATGGATTTCCTCCCAGTAATAACTCACAACTTGAGTTTAGCAATAGAGAAATCTATCATCATGTTCCCAACGCCATCTGGGAGATCAAGCTTTTGGCAGAGAAAAACGGAGCAGCAACTGCCTAGCAGCACAGGAAATCAATGACTTCCCCACTCAGGGGTGAGCAACAGGCAGCTCCCGCTGAGCACGGAATCATTCATTTCCCTTTCTGCCAGCAAAGATGCTCTGTGCACGCAGCAAGCCAAGTCTCCGTCACGCTTGCAGGACACACACACCCCCCTTCCCCTAAACCCTGACCTTACCAGGAGGGTTAGACAGCAAGCTACACAATTCCACGCGCGTATCCAAAAAGGAAAGGAGTGTGGAAACAGTAGTCTCTTGGGAGAGCTTCTGGACACAACGGTTTCAGACTACAAGGTAGGCAACAAATGTCCCCAGTGTATCACTGATTTAAACTCTTGTCAAAGCCCATAAGTTGACAAAGGACTCCACTGAACTATGCCAACATATGGGCCAAGAAAATTTGGTCTTCCCTTTTGCCCCAGTAGTAGCATAACACTATATATTTTCAGGAATTAGAGTTCTAAAACAGGTGTAAAGGGGGTTTTTTGCTGGTATTAAGCACAACCATTAAAAGGGAGTTTCAAATATGAAAAGATAAAAGTGAGCACATTATCCAGGAGACAACAGGTCACACTGGCATCCTTCCAGGCTGCACTTCTTCATAGCTAAACCATGAGTTTATTTACATATACAAAACAAAGCATATACATCCCTTTTTCATTGAGGAGGTTTGCAAGAACCAGAATAGTCATTCAAGATCTTCTGTCAGTGTCATAGGAGGGACCACCACTGATCTCTGCAGCTTTAAAATCTCAACTCCTTCCTCAAATTTACTAGTTTTAGTGCTCCCTGGAGCATGAGGCAAGGTAAGAAAGGATAGGAGTTGAGAATTTCCCCCAAGACACCCTTCACCTTTGCCACAGATAATAAGAATTTCACATCCACATTTTGCTCCAGATCAAAGTTCCCAACAAAGTCACAGTAATGAAATCATTTCAGGCATGCACACGGTCACCAAGAACTGTACTGCTGCGTGTACTACTTTGGTGTCAGAGTTTCCTTACACAAAACAGGAGATGGAAGGGACTTCTGGTCAAGCCAGACTTGCCCCCGATTTGAACCAGTGCTCTGAATAAGCAGCTTGTCCATTAAACAGCCCTCAGAGATCAGAGGGTACTGCTGTAGCTGTTTCCAGAGCTGTGCCTGCACCCTAGCCCCATAACTGCAGATATCTTAGGATACCACCAGACCTAGCTCAGCATTTATTTACCTGTATCAGGCATATTTGGCAGCATCTCCCAATAGCAACACTGTTTGCTGCATATCCATGAATCATTGAATCTAGAATATGTAAAACACAACTACATTGCAGCAGAAATATCATGTTCTCCAGCAGCTTCTAGCTTCTCAGGGAGACTTTTCCAGTTTAATAAGTTACATCTGTAAATGCAAATATCTGCCTTATTTCTCTAGAGTCACCATTGCTCTAAATCAATTCAGGTCACACTGAAATTAGCCTTGCCCTTCACCAGGTTAACAGCTTCTCCAGTTTTGCTATAATTAATACATGTCCATAGACAAATTACAAATAAAGTGAAAGATGAAATAGAAGTAGGATTATTTTCTAACATTTCTTCGTGTCCCTCTATTCCCAAATTCAATCAGAAGCTGCTCAGAAATCTCACTCTACTGCAATTCAGTAAGTCAGAAAAAAAGAGACACTACTTGAAGGTATTTCACAGAAGAAATAACATATAACCTACAGGAGACTCCTCAATAAATGTGAGCACCACACATAATCCTACCTGTTTTCCTGCAAAAGGGAAAAAAGCTCACTCATTTTCTAAGCTTGCACCTTCTTCATCATCCATTTTAGGTGCAATAAGATACATCTTTTAGTCACTCTGGACAGCAGTAGGCCTGCATTTATCACGGTGAAATTTGTCCTCACTGTTTGTTCTTACAGTTTATGGAAAGCCAAGTATAATGACTCATAAAAGTGCTGTAAGAAAAAGCTGAAACAAGTTAACAGAATGAGCTTCTTTTAACTGACATCCTTCATCCTACATTTCCGGCATGCAGAGCCAAAACCACATCACACTTTCAACTTAACAGGTTTAGAGCTATTATTTATCATAAATTGCAAGACCATCACCAAGGCCAAGTAGAGCTTCATGATATGTTTCCAAGCTGCTCACAGATCTTAAGTACATTACAAGCAGTAGGAGGCCTGGTTGTACATTCTGCAGCAAAAGGGATTTTTTTTTCTACTAATGTACTAATTTTTTCCTTTGGGAAAATTATATTTTCTTCATGCTGCGAATGCTCATCATGAAAATTCTTACCTGTTTTCCATCTAGCGTGTATAAGCGCTTAACCACCCCCGAATCCAGCTTGATGGCATCAGTTATATCAGTAAGAACCTGTTCAAACGAATGTGCTGTCTTCTTGTTGAGCAGAATCCGGACTGCTTTCCTTGGCTTCACTCCGCTCCTGATGATTGTGACTAGTTTAGGCCTAATGAAATCCTTATTCTCTTTTGCATCTGGAGTGCCTCCTTTAGCAGTGGCAAGTGATGGCACTGAACGAGAAGTAGAAGTTGTCTTAACATTCACTGACCAGTTTGGGTTTACATTCTTCGTGTACTCCAGTTTCTTGAAGGGTTCTATGGAACCACACACGTAACTTTCCCCTGTGGAAACAAAAGCAAAACCAGCAAGTCAGCTTGAAGAGGGAGGGGAAAAAAAGAAAAATGCAGAAAAATACTAAGTCAAATCCTTCTCAAATTATTAAACATGATTCTTATCATTCTTGATCTACAGCACAAAAAGTATTGATCTCTTCCCTTCTCAGGTGCTACAGACTATAAAATGACTGATCCTTTAAGGATCACTCTTCAGCTAACCATTCAAGAAATGCTGTTACAAAAATCCTTGAAAGCAGCACTTTTGTTATCAGAAAACACTGTTTGCAGTGGGGATCACTGCTGTCAGTAAACACACTAAATAGTGTTCATATTCCATCGGCTGCCCAGCCCCAGCACATTATCACAGTACTCCCCCAGCCTTCATGCTGAAACAGCCCACTCCTAACAAAACAGCAGGTCCCAAAGACTTCAGAGGAAATAATATGGAACATTATCAAAAAATATAGGCTACAAATCACTTTTTATGGAAAGGTGGATGAAAGTGTCAGAGGAGATTTGTTAAGATTTGGTTATTTAAAGTTTTAAGCAATATAAATGCAGGACATGTATAGGCAAAAAATCTCAAGGTATTATTTACTGACCGAATATTTAATATGTGGGGAAAGGAAGGCAAAGAGTAGCGATTACAGACTTCTCATCACAACAAATTTACCATACTTAAAAGAAAAACAGTGGCTACTAGTTCCTATTTCTGTTGGAGCGTTTTCTACAATAAAATATTTTTGCAAATACCACACCCACACAATGTCTGGGGAACTAGAAGACAGACAGAAAACACCAGTACCCTGTTGATTAACACCTGAATTCAGTCCAGCTGAAGGCTGCTGTGTAAGGGGCACCTGCTTGGGTGCTCCCAGCCTCTCCCTTGAGCTTGACTGTGTGTCTGCAGTGTCAGCAGCATTGGGTGAGTTGAATCAGCTCAGTGATCTGATTGAGCATAACAAAGACAATACTAATTTTGCAACATGAAGCTGATCCAGTTCATCCTCTGGCTGGAAAAACAAAAAACAAAAACAAAAACTCAAAGAAAACAGTACTAGATTCAGCTAGACCACACCTTCTGGCAACCTGCAGTTAAATTCCATCACAAATAATGCAAAATCCTATCCTGAACAATACCACAAAGACATCTGAGATGCTTTAGTTCTTCTGGGTTCAGTAGTTCAGTGTCTGCGAACAGCATAGAGGCCTTCGTGGCAGTAGTTTAGCCCAAGGTAATAAAATAAAACCAGAACAAAGCTCAGTGATGCACCTCCTATGCCAAAAAAAGCACGTAAGTACCAAAGATATTCCTAATGATCCCTACCCTAAGGAAAGAGAACTTAAGAGTTCAATTATTAAAAGAAAAATAAGCATTTAAAATTTACCTCTGAACATAAATTTAAGGTTTCGAGGAACCCAACCCAATCCCACAGATATCAGAGCACAGAAGGATTGCAGGCAAATACACAGAGTCACCACATTAGAAGTGGAGGGGGGGAACACTGGGACTTAAGACTTGGATAAAGGTAAGCTCTTACTTTTAACCACTGTATATCTGCAAGATATATAGATAGACATGTATATGGTAACATCAGAAGAGCAAGGCTCAGCTACACTAATGAGTGATCAAACAGTGCACATTCTCTTTCATCCATGTCCCTGTCCAATAGTTCAAGTACCAGCTACTCAATTACTGCAAGGTCAGAATGCACACACAACACCACATCCATAAAATTAACAAGCTTTAAAAAACATTAATAGTATTTTTAGGGAATAAAAAATAAATCCTTCTATGATTAACACTGCACTCAATACAAAAAACTCCTGATCTATAAAACACTTTGCAGAAGTCTCTTTTATAAATTTTTAAACAAAATTTATTCATGTCTTCACTTGTGCTTGTTGTAAAGTGTAAAATCCACCAGCAACCTCTTATTTTTTGAGGGGTGATATGAAACTTGGATTTTCAGGTTCAGTCCTACCAGAGAAATTGTTCAGTTTAGTTGCATGAAGTAACATTTATTCTAAAACAAGTCTTGAAATTAAAACTCACTTCTCAAAGGTTAGGTACATAAATAAATGGCAATACACAGTGTACTCAGAAGATTTACATTTAGTTTTTTAAGAACTCTTTGGTTCCCCTTCTTGAAAGGACAGCATTCCACATGATTTTTAATATCAGCTATACTTAAAGGTCAGGTGGATTCCTTGTAGCATTTAACTGCAGATCAGCTCTTCATCACAAAACTAAATTTTTATAAGCGATCATAAAAGCAAGGACCAATGCAATCACTGAAGGTTTGAGACTGTTTGAACATCAGCATTGTTTCCCTTTCTTCATTTCCAACAGTACTATATTACATAAATATAGTACTTTCACATTAATAAAGTATTTACACCAAGGTATTTTTTCCCTTCAAGAGGTTCATGTTTAGCTTCATTTACAGAACACCTTGGAGGTAGAGCATCCAAGACCCTCTAACATGAAATATCTTTAGTAAGAGATATTTGATATAGGTCAACAGAAATACAGACACTTTTCCCACAATGCTGTTATTTAAGACTATTTTAGATGTTAGCCAGGGACTGCAGTTCTCATGCATGCTCCTCCTAAGGGTCAGGCCTATAAGAATAAAAACCCTTAGCACCTATGGTGTTTGTATGCAGAGGAAATCTCAAAGAAAAGGGTGAAAGGTCTTCACCTAGATTTTCATTCTCTCTTCTTTTTCCACCAGTACCCTCAGGAGAGAAGACTGCAAAGAAGTTTCACAAGGGGCATCACTGACAAGTCCAATAAATCCATCTCCTGCTTTAGCTATCGCTTCCTCGCCATCAGCTTTGACTAACTGCGAGCTGGAGGAAGAAAGTAAAAAAGCTCCAGACACTAGTTTCCGAACAGAACAAGTGTTGAAGAAGGAGTCTTTGCAGGCACCGGATTAAGCAAAAGGCACAGAAAACACAGCCTATTTAAAGTGTCAATTTGATTGCAGCTCCCCAGGAGAGGAGAGCAAGTGTATCACAGCGCAGTCAGCTGTCACTAAAGGCATTTTGACTCTTGATTACAGTATCAATAGCCATCAGAAAAAGAAAAGGGGAACACCCAGCTCTTGTGGGCGATCTGACATCTTGGAGGAAAGTGATTGCTACGTGTTAGAAAGTATCCCTTTCCTGAAAGCCTCTTCACAGCAACGGTGCAAATAAAACACCCACCACTTGAACCCGTGAAAAAACATTCACAGCACTTGTTGGTCAGTTTCAAACCAGTAACCCTACAGTTTAAGTTGTCCAAGTGCTGAACACTTCAGGAAATACCTCGTGGGACAATTAAAATAGATCTTAGCATCGAGAAATTAAGCAGAAAGCTAATCATGTAGAAGGGCAGATCCCAAAACATTGCTTATGCTTAAAAAAAAATGCAAAAACCTACTACCTGCAGTTACCCATCTGTCAAAATTCAATGCAGCTGAACCACCAGAGACACGCAAAACTGAAGGATAGTCCTTATAGGTCATGACAGAGCTTCAAGACACGCTTCATTTATTAAATATATAATTTTTAAAAACAATATCTGTGTACAAAGTAGTTGCTAAGGAGACACTGAATCACTGCACATATGTACTGGAGTTTTCCTGATGCAAGTGGTTCCCTCATTGGCGCATTGGTATTAGCAGTTAGTTTGCTTTCTTCAGCTTGCTGATATTCTCCCTACAAGAACAATCAAGGCATCATCTCCTAAAAGCCATTATTTGTGTTGCTTTTCTGTGCTTAAGGTGACTTGGCCTGAAACGGCTTCATGAGGAAGCCAGTCAATCTTAGGTGGAAACCCCAGAGAAGGAAGAGGGAACCTTTGTGGATCATTCAAGCAGAGATGGAACAACCAATCCCGTTTGTAGAAGCTTCAGGACTTGCCAATTTATGGAAACAGTGTTGATTCCTTGAAGCAGAGTGCATAGTAGGAACTGAAAGTTAATTTAGTAATTAACAGCGATTTATTGGGGTCCGTTTCCCCCATGGATAGGGCAAGAAATATCTTAAGAGAACAGAGACGGGACTAGCACCCCCAGCACTGCATGCCTAGGCACACCTGCCTTTCTTCACTTCTACCTTCTGGTTTTACACATACAAGACGCAGAATCTCAATCTCTCAGGAGAAAGGACTAAGAATTCTGACTATCCCTCACCACAAAGAGCAGATTGCAAAAGGAAGATGACCTAAATCAAATAAATTACTGATACTTGATAGTTCCCAAATGTGTTAGTTAATAGAGCAATAACCTACTTTAACTACAATGATGCTGCCTTGTCTTTCTGCAGGGTCTGAAAAAATGCAACAGTGCAAAATAGATAGAGCATCTACAGGAAATAAATCTGACCTACACATGTTCACCTAGCAATCAGATGCACCCAAAACCTTAAAACAGATCTCCTCTGACCTTTTCAAGGACTTCTTTCACACAACTTTCTTTCTTTTCAGTTCAGACTAAAAAACTATTTTCTTTCCTCATCAAAAGTCAAATAAAAAAATAAAGACATATTTCCTCTCCCTCTGCCCTTCTAAATTTCTGCAGTCTTGTTACAAGTAAGATAGGCACTGTACACACTAAAATAAAATTTTAAAACCCACACAAAAGCCAAAAACAAAACCAAAAAAACCCTGTAAAGCACCTAGAATAAGAAACCACATGGCCTTTCAAGAAGCTGTTAAAGAAGACACAATGATAATCAACTGGCTAATGGCTGAACAAAATAAGCAAATAAGCAGAACAACCCTCTACTATTTTATGCAACAGGATCATTCAGCTGTTTGTTTATTAAACAATATAAGGATTGCAGACATTTCTGCCAGAGGATTCAGTCCAAGTTTCACTGACTTTGATAGCCCTGGATGAAGTCCATGGTAAATATCCAGTGTAAATTTAATCCTACAAACAAATGTCCACATAGATTCAGCTCTACAAACATTTAAACAGATACTTTACTATTATTATTTTGATAGCACACTGCATACACATATGAATCTTTCCAGCTCATCAGTTCCCAGCTGCTGAGGTAGGCATGGCTTAGAGGAAAGAAGCCATGAGCTCCAGAGAGCATCAGAGACCACGTCAACCAATTCCTACAGTCTGGCCCGGCTGGGCTTCTCACCAACAACACTGGAGTTGTTGGCAGAGTCAAGAAGGCGGCAGGAGTAGTGGGCAGGAGAGGAAAAAGACATGAGAAATGAAGTGGCCGTAGGAACAGCAAGACCCATACACAAAAAAAAAAAGTCAGAAACTCTGTCACAGTCACGCACTTTAACAAGGGGACAGTGCCTTTTGAACCCTCCACTGGCAGGCAGCTTCTCTGCTGCTCTGAACAGAAACTGCCTGCCTTCATCACGAGAGCCTTCCCGCAGTCCTCATGTGACCCATCATCTCCTCTGCCCTGCAGCAAGGTTCACATCTCCCAAGAGTTATTAGCTAGTTACAGCTATTACTGGATTTTAAAGCTGGTCTATCTGCCTTCTTTCAGACTGCTCCTTCAGTGAGGATTGCAGCTCCAAGGTAATCCCTGAGAGACATTCATTTTTATTTTTCAGATAACTCCTTAAAACTACTTCTGCCATTGTACCTACACAAAACATGCATGCACAGATACCAGTCTTTAGAATCATTTGGCAGAGCACCCAATATTGACATGTGACAATACTATTTCCCAGTATGCTCTCAGCCTTGTGGTTTGGGGTTTTTGGTTTGTCTTTGACTGCCAGTTCTCTGCTGCAGGGTTCAACTTCGTGGTAGGTATTGTGGAAACCTAAAACAATTGATTCTGGTTCATACCCAGGACTCTGAGGTAATATTATAATAAAAATTAATGAGAATGGGATGCAGTTCTGGCTATGGATTGATTCTGTGGTCTTTGTTCCACATAGCAGGACCCCAGGAGTTAAAACTGTAAATATTTAGAATTATCCTGCTCATTCTCATCTACTACTGTCCTTGTTACATTGTTCATCGGTAATTTTGGGAGTAAGACCTGTGAGTCCACTTCCAGCTTCAAAGATGATACACTTTTGGAGAAGCAAAAGGCATTTAGTCCTTTCCTGAGGCTTCCTTCACAGCTAGAAAATTTAGCCTTTAAAAGCAACTTCATCTTTATTGTTTCCACATGTTTTGACTGCAGAGAGTGCCTAGGAAATAAAGTCATGTCACATTTGTAATACATTCTAACATCAGAGCTGACCAAAAAAAGAACCTGAATCCATAGCATTATTTCCTTCATCTGGGGTGACCGTAGATGAGATCAGTTACAGACCTGTGAAACTTTTTACAACACTACATACCCCTTGTTATCAAGTTCCAACAAATCTCACATGGCCTAAGTCTTAAAAAATTAAAAACAAACTACCAAATAAAATCAATCAAACCACAAAATCCCCACACCAAGAAATTTTCAAATAAAGAGAAAATGTGTCCATGCACCTCAAAATAACCTACAGCACCAGCATGCAGCCATGCCAGCTCAGAATTGTATGCAGAATGAAACTAAATATAACTGAAGCAAAACAGTTCTGTTAAAATCTTTTTTCCTTTGGGACTATCTTTCATGTAGTTCTGTGTATTTAGCTCTGGGATGAAAGGCAGTGGCTGCTGTCTCATTTCCCCCAAGAGGTAGTTGCTTTTCTGTCTTCGTGTATCACTTGAGAAGGTAAGAGTACAGTAACTTCCTCGAGTCATAAAGACAAAAATGAACTCTAGAAATCAAGGCTTTACACATTTGCCTTACAATGCAATTACTAAAATCAATGCCACTCCAATCACCTAAATTTGTAGCAGTCTCAATGAATTAATTAATGAATTCATACAGTAAGGGAATAGTCCCCACCATGAAGAAAGCAATGTTTCATATTTCAATAGTTGGAGCACAAATGTCATTTGGCAAGAGGCAAAAATCAAGTGATTTTCCAGCTATTTAAACACAAAGCACAGCTTCAAGCTAATTAATGCTGTACCAGACTAGCCAAACTCTAATAAATTTGCATAGTAAAGAGTGGAAGGGGCTTATGCAAAAACCATCACTGAGATAATAATATATGAAGCCATACTCCACTGTGAAGTTCTACAAATGAAACAACCCGCCCTGCAGTTTTATACAAGTAAACAGAAGCCCCATTTCAGATGGAACGAGGATGTCGCTCCCTGCTTGCACACAAAGACTGACTTCTGTAAATCCCATAGTGTTAATGGCACAAGAAAATAAGACTGTCCTGCTTGAACCAGGAAGGGAGGATGTGTTCATTGAAAGGCTAAGGAATAAAGTCCCATAGGACTAAAAGGCATCCCAAATCCCTTCTTAAAAATAAACCTAGACTCTTGTACTGTCATTCATTTTGACTGACTGATTAATAACTGGTATTATTCTTCTCTAGGATGCCAAAATAAACCAATCTTATAGGTTGTTGAATTTATTGCTGAATTCAGTTCTTTCTTTTCAAAACTGGTTCTGACTGGCTGCAAAAAGACTGTGGAAATAAACATGAACATCAACAAAACTTGATTCTAGATGAGCACACCAGTCAAATAAGCAAATGTACAAACACTGCTTTTAAACAGATGTTGATTAATATTGGTATTTCCTCCCAGAAATTGATTTTCTGCACCAATTAAATACCATCCTGACAAATATAGTTTTAACTCTTCCCTGAAACTGATAACATTGCTCCTAAGACCAGTTTCCTTTCCATTTAACCACACCTCTGGTCCTAGCCCTCAAGCCCCTTACTTACACAGACAATCCCAACCTTTCAATTTTATTTCTTGAGCATCTTCAAATTGTCTCCAACTTTCCTTTTTTGCAAGGAAGATTATCAAGAATATCATCTTCTCAAAACGTCTTTGAAATCTTTCCTCTGCTACAACATGAAAAGAAGGCAACCCAATGTGGTTGAACACCTGCTATGCAAAGCTGTGCTCCTCTTTCAGGAGTCACATTTGGCATTATCCTTTTATTGTTCTCTCTCTATATGAGTTTTCTTCTGATCCTCTCATTACATCTGATGCTGCAAGTTCTCTCACCTGGTGCTAAAACCGAAAATCACAAAGAAATTACAATCTCTGTTACAAGTCTAAATTGGCTCTCCAGTGGCTATATATCCATCCTTTACAGGTTTGCCCATGGCACACCAGGGCCAGGAGTGGGATGGAGCAACAAGGAAAGAATTGTTCACCTTTATTTTCTTGGAACACAGTCAAGTACCTGCATTTACAGATAAGAAACAATTTCATTTAAGGCCATGTGGTAGTCAATGCCTTCATACCTTGTACATTCTTATGTCTTATACTAGAAACCCACTGCAGGCCAGCAGCACTTTATGTTGGAAAAGCTATTTTAGCTATTTGTAAAACTTCTGGAAAGTATTATTAATTTTTTAAGCTTAATATTCAAATTGATTAATGCTGACAGCTTCTTTTGCCTATAAAACTATCACTGAAGGAGTGATAAATTCAGTGTCAATGGCCAAATTAATGACTGGCATGTCTGATATTTGACAGAGACCAAGATCCATCAATTCTGAAAAAATGGTTGGACTCAATGACCTTAAAAGTTGTTTTCAACCTTAGCAATTCTATGACTGGGGAAAAGGGAAATGCTACAGCGTAGAAAAGTTTATCATCTACTCCAGCTGAATCATGGCTATAATATTAGTCCTTTAACAGGTTGCCAACATTTGTGCCACTCCATGAGAGGCTAGTAATATTCTTAATGCACATTTACCTGTAGGGAAGAGATAGAGCTCTTCACGAGGTACAGACAGAATTATTTAAAAAAAAAAACACAACAAAAACATCTGAACTGAATTGCACATCAGTTTCATTAGCACCACAGACCTTGTGAAGTTTAACAGACTAAACTCTCATTGGCATTTGAACTCACATTTTTTTTTAAAAAGGAGGAGTAGATGCAATATTCAGGATCTAGGACTGTCAACAATAGGTTGAAAGGAAAAGGTCAGATATGTCCAAAATGAAGTAAATAAGTAGCAGGGCAACAATATTTCAAGGCATCACTGAAGATATTCACAATTCTATTTAGACCATTGAAGTCTTCCTTTATCAATAAGAACAATACCATTACCTATTTTTGAAAGACTTCACAGATTAGACAAAGGCTGACTCCAACTTAACTGCACACCTTCAAATCTTACTGCTCACCTTCTACTAGCTGGTCCAAGGAGGAAATCTTCTTGGAGCCATCAATCGTGTAGATTGTTCTCACTCCCTGGGGCAGGTTCACATTGTCGGACAGAGTTCGGGTCAGGTCAGCCAGGAGAGCTTCAAAGGACCTAAACCGGTCAGGGGAGATGGCATACACAATCCCTTTGAAATACCGGTCCCCATTACGATAGAAACGGACTTTCTTGGCTTTTTTCTCAGAACTCAGGGTCTGTAGAGTACGGGTTCGGTAAAAGCTGCAGTGGGCACTGTGAGTAGGGCTGGGTAAACCATTTACCCGGGAGCCTCTACCATAGCGCTGTGCCTTATCACGCTCATCAAAATGCTCCAGCTCCATATCTCTCCCAAGGGACATCTTGAAGTTCAACCTAAGGAATGCACAAGAGAAGAGAAAAAGCATAAGAAACTTAGACATTTTAAGGGAGCTCAGCTTAAGACTTCACTTTCTATACATGGCACTTAGAGAGCACTACCTTCCAGGTCAAGAAAAATATTTGAATAAAACCATGATACATTCACATGGTCATTTTACACATACGTCTCTTGCTGTGCCTTAAGAACTACATTATAAGTGAAGACTTTTATGCATCATAGCAACGTCACTCACGAACCCAACTGCTAGAGCAATGCAAACATTGAGAAGTGTTTGTTCAAATTCAGTAACTTGGAAAATGAGGTGACGAAATTGAGCTACTGGAAAAAAGGAACAAACGCATCAGCTTTCTGCTTTTTCTCATGTTATATTCAGGTGCTATTTGAGTCTAGTCTACCTTCTAGAAAGTTCACCCCCACCAGACTCTTTGTTCCAACTGTGATCTCAAGAGGTGTTGTTTCAGAAGGACAGCCAGTCACCAACAACTCAGCAATTAAGAGCTTTTAAGAGGAATAGATCTGGCAGGTTAGCAATGAGAATCATGACTACCACACTTACTGGGTCAATCTCAATGTTAAAAACTACCTGCATATTCCAACCATTGGTTTCCTCACAGCCTAAGCTTTGTAATAAATTACTTCAGTTGTCCTCATGCAAATGCTTTACACAATGAACCAAGAGAAGAGCTCAAATGGCATGAAATTAAAGGAAAGCTATATTAGAGGGAGACAGGAAACTAGTATTTTTCAGTGAGCAAGCTACTTTAGTGCTTCATAAGACTTACAAGATGTATTCTTAATATCCTAAGACTAATATTCAAATTGATTAAGGCCAACAGCTTTTTTCTGCCATCACCAAAGGAGTGATAAAATCAGTGTCATCGGGCAAATTAGCAACTGGTGTATCCCATGTTTGACAGTGAGAAAAACCCTGACCAAAACAATCCCAGTTGTTCAATACAGTTTGCATAAATAGAAGTTCACATGTTCTGAAATTATATCAAGGAGACAAATACTTCTGTTCCTTTTTACAACCAACACAAGACTAAATACTACAAAGTGTACATTAATATTCACAATAAAAGACACAAAAAGAAAAAAAAAAATAGAATCATCAAAAGATCATTAGGTTCAAAACATCTTTATTTTCATTTAGAAGCCACCTAGGTTTGTAGTCGTCTGCAGAACAGTAAAGCACAGTAAGTTTATTTATAGCATAGATACACAGACCTAATTTAGAAGTGGCCTCTCTCATTGATTTCCAATAAAAAGGCAAAAACCAGCAAGCACTAGCTTTGTTTCAACCACTCATAATGATGTGACCATTAAGCAAAAAAATATATTCAGGCCAGCTGTAAAACAGTGGGAGGAAATACAGAAAAACTTACAGATGCTCTCTGGCTCACAGAAGTTTGTACTAAACCAGGGATTATACAGCTGGACCCTGATGCTGCAAAGCCGTAGGTGATGCGCTCAGCAACTTCTCAGAGTGGTTCATGTGCTTAACGAGCACAGGCACCTCAGGCAAATGTGGGGCCTTGGTGGAAATTATTTACCCTACTTTGCTTACAGCTCACAACATACTTTGTTACGTTGACAGAGGATCACGCGCTTGTGTGTCTATGCAGGATTTACACTTGTAAATACTTTAAAGGTACCTAAAACACATGTAGTGCAGTATACGTGCGTATGTTTTCTCATATATATAAGAAAAAGACTAATCTCTGTTTTTCCCGTACACACTACACCCCAGTTCAGAGAAATGAACAAGAACGTTTGCTGTGGCATTTCACTGATGCTTCTCTATAGGTTAAGTACAAAATATAGCTTAGTGGCCAGATCTTAGGATTGAGATCATAATACCACCACTGTTTCCATGTTTAAAAAATTATGTCAGTTATTTTAATTCATTTCCAATTCCAATGGGAACCTGTTATACAGATTTAAACAATCCCAGAATGCACAATTCAGAAACTCTATCTCTAAAGCAATTCCTGTGCCAAGAAAAATGGATTTTTCTTAGGTCTGCTGTTTTCTTTACTCAAACCATCTCAAACACACACACAAAAAAAGTTTAGACAAAGATACACTTTTTAAAGAGTCTTTCAGCTTTATTAATTTTGGATGAGGGGAGGAAGAAGTGCGAGTCACTGTCCTTTCTTCCACACGTTTATGCTTTTATCAATGTCTGTAATTCCCAATCACATCCTTTAAAATAGAAATAGAGCTCCCTTTTAGCTCCACAGTTCTGGTACGTACAGAAAAATGTGTTTAAACCACAAGGTCAGAGCAGACAAAGAAATCCTAAACAATTTGATCTGATGTTTCCGTTTGCGTGTGTAAAAATATATAGTCCTATACGGGCAGATACGGAAAAACGAACGGACACGCCCCTGAAAAGCCACCATGCCAACACTTCACACCCTAACATCTGTTAAAGAATTATTTATAATACAGGTGTGGGTGAGCATTTCCATGAAAAAAACCACACATGCTGATAAAATAAAAAATTACATCACGCAGCGATGTGATTGGGACCCGGCACCGATCATACGGCGACTAAGCAGCTGGATGACCACTAGTCACTGGGAGGGCCGGGTCTGTCCGGGAAACACGGATACATGCGGCAGCGGGTTCACGAAAAAAAACGGGGTTTATTCTGCTGGTGTTGGGAAAACGTGTTTGAGATACCCCCATCCCGCTGGAGGCGGCATCAGCCAGTCCAGCCCCGCCGCGGGCTGCGCGGC
Source organism: Atrichornis clamosus (assembly GCA_013400975.1). Classification (NCBI taxonomy): domain Eukaryota; kingdom Metazoa; phylum Chordata; class Aves; order Passeriformes; family Menuridae; genus Atrichornis; species Atrichornis clamosus. Next base: position 393,383 of record WBMZ01011753.1, read on the forward strand.
GTGACCCGCAGGGTGCCCGAGCCGCGGGGCGCACGGGCAAGCGCCGCACCCGCATCCCCGGGGCTGCCGGAGCCCGCGCTCCCGCAGCCCG